>UESW01003858.1:249185-460697 GCA_900491605.1 Calamus simplicifolius
CCTCCGGTCTCGGGGTGCACCAGCATCATCTCACCCCCGAGACCCCCACCGGTCTCGGGATGAGATCACCATATCTCGACCCCATGACCCCCCCTCTGGTCTCGGGATGCACCAGCATTATCTCACCCCCGGGACCCCTTCCGATCTCGAGGTGAGATCACCATATCTCGACCCCGAGACCCCCTCCGGTATCGGGGTGCACGAGCATAATCAGCGATTAGCACGCGGACCAGCCTTTGAACCAAACGACAGCTCCGGGCCACCTGGCGCTCCTACATGACTCTCCGTGCGCCCGTGGCTGCTTGCGGCCATGCCTCATAATGGCGTATGGTGCACTGCATGTTCCTGTGCGTGACTGTGCCCCATTACGGAGTACGACTTGCTACCACTTGCAACTGTGCGCGGTCATGTCAAGCAACGGCGCGCACCAAATACAACCACGGCTGCTAGACACATGTAACACCATGTTGACAGGTAGCGCGGGACGTCTCCGACGCACACAGTGATGGTACAACGGCAATCTTCCAGAATAGTAAGATGGGATATTCGAACAGGTATAAAAACACATGCCCGCACTGTAAGTAGGGATCCGAACTCTGGTTTTCTAGTTTTCTTCCTCCTTGCAAAACCCTAATTGTCTCAGTTCCCTTCTACTGAGCGGTTCTTGTCTGATCCCAAGTAACTGACTTGAGCATCGGAGGGTCTCCACCGGAGCATCCGGTTTTCGGGGACTTTTCTCGCAGGGGTCCAGAGAGAAGGACGTCCGTCTTCCCCGACATTTGAAGAAGGTGACTTGGCGTCATCAGGTTGAACTGGGCTGGGTGGGTAATCGAGGACTGCCATGGCTGAGTTGCCGTCACCGAATAAGAAGAGGTGGTTGGTTTGCCTGAGTGACGGCTTCACTCGGCATGGACGTCCGGTGAAACGGGTGAAAGAAAACCTTTGTCCTCTAGAGAAGAGTCTGGGTGAACCAGCTGATGTTTAAATCAGTTCAATTGGTTCAGTTTCAAAGCTCATTTAACCAATTTATGTCAAGTCATTTGACCCAATTAGCTCAACGTAGCAAGGGCATGTTCCAAACTTTTTACCCCGCATCAGACTTTTAAATCTAAATTTCAGGTCATCCATTATAGGTATTGATGTGGCTGGTATAGCTACAAGGGAAATTTCGGTAAAACCAAAATATTAGTGCGCCCGGCAGCTCCAAGCCCACCGAGTCGGCCCCGACCATTCCTGGTCGGCCCCTCTCGGCCCCAGTGTCTCCAAGCCTGCCGAGTCGGCCCCGACTATTCCTGATTGGCCCCTCTCGGCCCCGGCGTCTCCAGGCCCGCCGAGTCGGGCCCGACCATTCCTGGTTGGCCCCGCCCCGACACTTCTTAGTCGGCGAGGTTGGCCCCGGCCATCCCTGGTCGACCCAGCTTAGTCTCGGCTCCCTCAGAAGAGTCGAGACTTCCCAGTTTCCTTCAGATCTACCCCAGCGCGGCTTTGGTAGCTCAGGACGCCACCTCTCTGACCCGCGCCGCCTGACAATGTCAGATCCAACTACCCACTGGCCATGCTGCTGATGGGACCAGACCCAGCTACCCACTAGCCCCACTAGCTGATGGGACTTGGCCCACCAACCACCATTTTCTCCTCTCTGATGGGACATGACCCACCAACCAGCCCAGGTTCACACAAATCCCAAAAACTCCACGGACATTCCCTTTTCACGGAATCTCACGTGATCATGCAAGGGTCAACCCCTATAAAGAGGTGAATCCACTCAATAATCAGGTATGAGCGATAACCCCAAGAAATTGCTATCCTAACTCCCAGAGAGGAATCCCTCCTCCCCGGAACACCTTTTTCATCTGAAAAGAGCTCATTCGAGCTCCTCCTCAGTTGTGACCTCGATTACTAACTTGAGCGTCGGAGGGTCCCACCGGAGAATCCCTCCAGTCTTGGGGCTTTGTGCAGGCAACTCGGTGGAACAAAGATCCTCCTATCAATCCGCTTTCTCATCCCAACGTTCAGGACCAGTGATCAGGTGTCATCAGATTGGTGCACCAAGAAGGGGGCAAGCAGTGCAGGACATAGCAGGTATCTCAGGGCCTCCCTATGCTACATCTCACCGAACTCTACTCCCCCATCTTTTCTTCTTGAAGCCATGGTGGTGACACGAGCTCAGGACACTTCCGTTAGCTGTCCAGCGGGGCTTCCCCCCCCCCCCCCCGCTAGGCAACAGAGGCCAATCCCCCTACTACCGATCCTCCCGTCACCTGCCCACCACCGGATGCAGCTGTTCAAACTGCGGAGCGACTAGCGACCCTCTCCCAACAAGTCAAACTCTCACCGCTATGGTCCACGGCTCCAGCAGTAGTAGTCCGTGGCCACCCAGCACCAAACCGCTCCCCCGCCAATCAGCAGTCGGCGAGGGGAGGTTCTCCTCGGCGGGAGGCCAGTCGGCTGGAGGCTGATCGTTGCCCAACTTCCCCTAGGAAGCCTCGCCACAAGCCCCCCAAGCGGCCACGGTCCCCTGATCGTGGCCCCAGCAAACTTCCTTCCGAGCCGCATTATCAGGAGGAGCCAAAGCGGAAGTCCGACTCCCGCATCCTTCTCCTTCTCTTTCTTCCTCTTCTTCTTCCTCCGAACCATCCCGGAGGGCCCCAGTAATCAGCCGCCAGGCGAAGAACGCCTGGACAAGTACAATAGGCGACTAGATGAACTCGCCAAGAAAATTAATCACCAACTGGAGGAAGAGTTTGACACCCGTCCTCCTTACACCCGCCGGATATTGGAGGACCCTGTTCCCTCCAGATTTCGCTTCCCCCAGGTAGATCCGTACGACGGTACAATAGATCCTCTTAACCATCTCGAGAGCTATAAAGCAATGATGCAAGTCCAAGGCGCTTCGGATGCCCTTCTCTGCAAAGCCTTTCCCGCCACTCTATGGAAGGCCGCTCGCGCGTGGCACTCGTGCTTGCCCCCTCACAGCATCGACTCCTTCCGAGAGCTGGAGAAGGCCTTTCTGGCACATTTCGATGCCTGTCGGCGGATCCCAAGGGTAGCGGACAGCCTCTTCTCCGTGTGCTAGAAGGAGGGAGAGTCGCTGGGGACTTTGTGTCCCGGTTCAAGGCTGCCGCCCTCGAAGTCTACCATCTCGATGATGCGGTAGCGACGTTGGCGCTGAAGCGGGGACTCCTCCCATCCCGCTTCACCTTCTCCTTGGACAAAAACCCCCGAGCTCTTACTCCGACCTTCTCCTCCGGGCTTAAAAGTACATCCGTGTGGATGAAGCTGACTTCACCCACCGAGAATCTTCAAGGAGCTCCAGTCACAAGCCCGCTCGCCGAAGCCAAGTGGACCCCCTGACACCGGTGATCTAACCCACCTCGCCGACCCGATAACAAGCACCGGAGCCCTATCCCCGATGAGAGCAAGCTCACGCCTCTTCTCGCCCCTCGATCCCACATCCTGATGGAGATCGAGAGCGAGCCTTACCTCTAGCACCCTCCTTCCATGAAGAAAGGTCCTCCCCATAACAAAAGCCGTTACTGCCGATTCCACCAAGATTATGGCCATGACACTGACAGCTGCTACAGCTTGAAGCGGGCCATCGAGGAGCTCATTCAGCGGGGCTACCTCGGCAAGTATGTTCAGAAGGCGCGCAGCCGCTGCCGACCCTATGGGACCTCCACCTGTTCAAGCCACGATCGACAATGCCCCCACGGAACGGACGATCGGAATGGTATCCTGGGGATCAGCCTCTGCGTCTAAGCGGCCGAGAGGGGAGGAGGCGCCGAATAATGTAATTCCTAGGGGGAAATATACTGTTATGGAAAATGTCAACAATGAAGGCATCGTCGTCTCTATGACGATCGCCAAGCACCCTGTAAAAAGGATATTAGTTGATAGTGGTAGCTCAGCTGACATCCTTACTTACGACGCTTTTGTTTGGATGGGATTATCTCTAGACTCCCTTCAGCCTGTGGCAGCCCCGTTGGTCGGGTTCACTAGGGACTCTGTAAGGGTTGAAGGCGAGATACCTTTGCCTGTGACAGCCGAAACACCGCCATGCCAAAGCACAATGATCATGAAATTTCTGGTCGTGAGGGTCCCCTTGGCGTACAATTCCATTCTCGGGCGTCCAGGTCTAAACCTTTTGGATGTAGTTATCTCCACCCGACATTTACTGGTGCAGTTCCCCACTAGTGTAGGAGTTGGAGAGATGCGCGGTGAGACCAGCCCGGTCCTGCCCTGTTATCATGCGGCATCAAGTCCTCTGGAAGCTGAACCAGCTTTAGAAGCATCCGACCCCAGAGACTCTAGCAAGGGAGGGGAACCAGCTCAGCACCTCCTAACTTTCCCTCTTGGAGACGACCCGGCGAAGACCGTCGTGTCGGTGGACTCCTTCCCCAGAGGATCGGGAGTGCCTCTTGACCTTTTTGCGGGCTAACTCGGACGTTTTCACTTGGTCAGCATCTGATATGCCCGGCATCCCTCCGGAGGTAATCACCCACAAGCTCAACATTGACCCACGACACCGTCCGATCCACCAAAGGAAGAGAAGCTTCGCTCCTAATCGACAAAAGGCTATTGACGAGGAAGTTAACAAGCTGCTCAGTGCCGGCCACATCTGGGAGGCACACTACCCTAGTTGGCTGGCTAATGTGGTCATGGTACATAAGGCAAACGGGAGCTGGAGAATTTGCATAGACTTCACGACCTCAACAAAGCATGTCCGAAAGACTGCTTTCCCCTGCCAAGGATAGATCAGCTCATGGATTCTACCTCCGGGCACGAACTCCTCAGCTTCATGGACACCTTCTCCGGATATAATCAGATAAGGATGGACCCCAGCGACGAAGAGCACACATCCTTTGTGATGGAGAAAGGCATTTATTGCTACAAAGTGATGCCTTTTGGCCTCAAGAATGCGGGGGCAACCTACCAAAGGTTGATGAATAGAGTGTTCCAGGACCAGCTAGGCCGGAATATGGAGGTCTATGTAGATGACATACTGACAAAGAGCACCCGCGCCTCCGATCATGTCTCCGACTTGGAGGAAACCTTTAATAACCTCCTTCATTTCCAAGTCAGGCTGAACCCCAAGAAATATGCTTTTGGGGTCACGGCGGGCAAGTTCTTGGGTTTCATGGTGACCCAGCGAGGGATCGAGGTGAACCCAGAGAAGATCAGCGCCATACTCAACATGAGGCCACCATCTAGCAAGAAGGAAGTGCAGCGACTAACAGGGAGGATAGCGGCTCTAAGCCGTTTCCTCTCCAAATCGGCCGAGAGATGCTTGCCTTTCTTCAAGGCCCTACGGAAGATGAACAGCTTCGAGTGGACGGACGACTGCCAGAAAGCCTTCGACGGGTTGAAGGCGTTCCTATCCTCTCCGCCGCTCCTATCCAAGCCAAGAGACGGAGAAAGTCTCTTCCTCTACTTAGCTGCTTCTTCGGAAGCCGTTAGCTCAGTCCTGGTGTGTCTCGATGCCGACGGAACCCAGAGACCCGTCTATTATGTGAGTAAGGTCCTTCATGACGCAGAAGTTAGATACTCCAAGATAGAGAAAGTTATTTTTGCCCTGATAGTTTCTGCCCGGCGCCTCCGCCCATACTTTCAAGCTCATCCTATCGTGGTGCTCACCGATCAGCCCCTTCGAGCCATCCTGGCTCGTCTGGATACCTCAGGCTGACTCGCCAAGTGGGCCATCAAGCTAGGAGAGTTTGACCTCTCCTTCCAGGCACGACCGGCTCTGAAGTCCCAAGTTTTAGCTGACTTCCTAGTTGAATGCACTTGGGCAGAGGAGGCGACTGAAGAGGTTGCCAAGGAACAGCGCGAGCCCGAACCAAACGGCGATGGAGAAACTTGGATCCTTATGTGGATGGCGCATCAAACTCTCAGGGAAGCGGCGCCGGCCTCATTCTCGCCGAGTCGGGAGGAGAGAGGACAGAATATGCCCTGCGGTTTCTATTCGAGGCCACCAACAATCAAGCTAAATATGAAGCCCTGTTGGCTGGATTAAGGTTAGCCCAGGAGTTTGGAATAAGGCATCTCAGAGCTTTCACAGACTCGCAGCTCGTCTTCGGGCAAATCAACAAAGAATACGAGGCGCGTGACCCTGTTATGACTCAGTACTTGAGCAAGGTTCAGCTTTTGATCTCCCCGCTACCTTACTTCAGTATCAGTTACATTCCTCGAAGCGAGAATGCCAAGGCCGACATCCTCTCTCGTTTGGCTACCTCTGCCGACGGCATGGCAAGGGACGCTTACATTGAATATTTAGAAAGGCCTAGCATAGAGGATAGCGAGGAAGTCCTCCCGCTCACCCAAGAGCCCACATGGATGGATGCCTATGTTCGCTATCTCACCGATGGCACACTCTCTGATGACCGCAATGAAGCCAGGCTGCTCAAGTAGAGGGCCTTCAAATTCATCCTCCTCGACGAGCGTCTATACAGAAGGTCGTTCTCCTACCCCCTGCTCAAGTGTGTAGGACCCGCCGACGCCGACTACATCCTCAGAGAAATCCATGAGGGCATCTATGGAAATCATTTGGGGGGCAGATCCTTAGCCCAAAAGGCTCTCGTCAAGGATACTTCTGGCTCACTATGAGGGAGGACGCGGCTAAATTAGTTCAGAAATGCAATGGTTGTCAGCGCCACGCACACATTCAACATCAACCATCTACCCCGCTAAGCCCGCTCTCAGCCCCATGGCCTTTCACTCAATGGGGAATGGACATCCTCGGGCCATTCCCCCCAGCTTCAGGGCAACGGAGATTCTTACTAGTCGCCATCGACTACTTCACCAAATGGGTCGAGGTCGAGGCACTGGCCAAGATCACTGAAAGCAAAGTCAAAGCTTTCTTTTGGAAGTCGATCATATGCCGATTTGGCCTGCCTCATACCCTCATCACGGACAACGGCCACCAATTCAATAATGAAGCATTTAAAGCCTTCTGTGATGAACTGGGCATTCATCACAGATTCACTTCTGTCGACCACCCCCAAACCAACGGAGAGGCCGAGGTCATGAACCGCACCATCCTTAGAGGACTCAGAACTCGGCTAGATGGATCCAAAGGTCGGTGGGTGGAAGAGCTCCTCAGTGTGATATGGGCTTACCACATGACCCCTAGAGCCCCGATGGGCAAGACTCCCTTCAGTCTTGCCTTTGGATCCGAAGTCGTCATTCCCGTCGAGATCGGACTACCCAGTCCACGTGTGGAGTCCTTCAACGAGGAAAACAACTCCGCGCTGATTCGGGCTAATTTAGACTTCATCGACGAGGTGCATGATCGGGCAAGGCTACGCATGGCAACCTTTCATCAATGAGCGGCCAAGTACTACAATGCTCGAGTTCGTCTCAAGGTTTTTCACCGCGGAGACTTGGTTTTGAGAAAAGCTGAGGTTTCTAAGCCTACAGAGGGAGGCAAGCTATCCCCCAACTGGGAAGGCCCTTATCGTGTCACCGAGACACTCCACCGGGGGGCATACAAGCTAGAAGAACTCAACGAACAACTCATTCCACGTACCTGGAACGCGGATAACCTCCGCCAATATTATCAAAGAAGTATTCCCATGGGGCATAAGTAATAAAGGAGTTCCCTTCTGACGCCACCACCTACTCTCCCTCGCACCCAAAGACCAGGTCTCTCAAAAGGAGCTCACCGGCATCGCGGCTAACGGGACACCACTCGGCCCCGGCACGGCGGTGCCCCCGAGTCGATTAAGACCCTAACAGCTCCATACCCGGTCGAGTCACCCCTCAGGCGGCACACAAACCCCTAAGGCAGTTCAAAAGGAGCTCACCGGCATTGCGGCTAACGGGACACCACTCGGCCCCGGCACGGCGGTGCCTCCGAGTTGGTTAAGACTCTAACAGCTCCATACCCGGTCGAGTCGCCCCTCAGGCAGCACAACCCCTGAAGCGATTCAAAAGGAGCTCACCGGCATTGCGGCTAACGGGACACCACTCAGCCCCGGCACGGCGGTGCCCCCGAGTTAGTTAAGACCCTAACAGCTCCGTACCCGATCGAGTCGCCCCTTAGGCAACACACAAACCCCTGAGACGGTTCAAAAGGAGCTCATCGGCATCGCGGCTAATGGGACACCACTCGGCCCTAGCACGGCGGTGCCCCTGAGTCGGTTAAGACCCTAACAGCTTTATACCCGATCGAGTTGCCCCTCAGACAGCACACAAACCCCTGAGGTGGTTCAAAAGGAGCTCACCGGCATCGCGGCTAACGGGACACCACTCGGCTCTGGCATGGCAGTGCCCCCGAGTCGGTTAAGACCCTAACAGCTCTATACCCGGTCGAGTCGCTCCTTAGGCGGCACACAAACCCCTGAGCGGTTCAAAAGGAGAACACCGACATCACGACTAATGGGACACCACTCAGCCCCGGCATGGTGGTGCCCCCGAGTCGGTTAAGACCCTAACAGCTCCGTACTCGGTCGAGTCGCCCCTCAGGCGGCACACAAACCCCTGAGGCGGTTCAAAAGGAGCTCACCGGCATTGCGGCTAACGGGACACCACTCGGCCTAGGCACGGCAGTGCCCCCGAGTCGATTAAGATCCTAACAGCTCTGTACCCGATCGAGTCACCCCTCATGCAGCACACAAACCCCTGAGGCGGTTCAAAAGGAGCTCATCAGCATTACGGCTAACGGGACATCACTCGGCCCCGGCACGGCAATGCCCCCAAGTTGGTTAAGACCCTAACAGCTCCGTACCCGATCAAGTCACCCCTCAGGCGGCACACAAACCCCTGAAACAGTTCAAAAGGAGCTCACCGGCATCACAGCTAATGGGACACCACTCGGCCCCGTCACGGCGGTGCCCCTGAGTCGGTTAAGACCCTAACAGCTCCGTACCCGGTCAAGTCGCCTCTTGGACGACACACAAACACCTGAGGTGGTTTAAAAGGATCGTCGGCACCGCAGCTAGCAGGACACCCCTCAACTCCGGCACGGCGGTGCTCCTCCTAATAGCTCCATATGCGTTCAAGTCACCCTTCGTATGGAACCCAGACCATGGAGATAGCTCCAGAAGGCTCCGTGTGACCCTCACAGACTCCGAGTCGGCCGGCTCAGCCACAGCCTTTCCCGGTCGACCCTGACCGACCTAGGCACCTCCAACACTGACCGAGTCGGTGTAAGCCTCCCCCAGTCGCCCGTGGAACTTTCCAAGCCTTTAGATGATTCATACGCAAATGAGTCTTCTTTCGAACAGTCTACAGCATCATGAGGCCTCTTGAGTAACCTTCCACATGGCCGGCTTACATTCCAGGGATGCATTCGAACATCATCCAGTCCAAAGTCGCAGTTCGGTTGTGGCATGGTCAACATATGCAACATTTGAAGCTAGGAAAACGTTTCAGAAGATGCAACGTTCGGCCATGATGTTCTCAGCGTATGTGATTCAGCCACAGGGAGTAAAGACACAGTTAGGCGCCTTTCCCAAAAGAAGAAGGAACAGATGGAGCAAAGTTTGATAAAAATTTCTTCTTCACTAGTAATCAAGAAGAGGTACAAAATTAAGAAGCTTTGACAGAAAAGTTTCTTCATTAACAGTCAAGGGTAAGTACAAAATTGGGCCTGAGGCTGGTTACACAAGATAAAGAAGAAAAATGGACAGTGGGTCTTCAAGGCTCGCCGGGGCCGGGCTTCTTCTCGTCCTCTTTCTCTGCTAGCTCTCAAGCTCCCTAGGCCGGATGTCTTCAAGTTCAGCGACGTCGATCCCGAGGGCCGCAGATACTCTGACCTTGCACATCTCGAAGCCTTGAACATAAGCATCGAGGTTGGCCTCAATGACTTTCTGCTTGAACTTCGGCGAGGCCTTGTAATTGGAGATGGCCTGCCCCGCCTCGGCTTCAGCCCACTGCGCTTTGGCCTCGACCTCCTTGGCTCACGCCTCGGCCTCCCAGGCCATGCCCTCAGCTTCTTCGGCACGGGCACTAGCCTCATCAGCACAGGCCACCGCCCCGGCCTTCTCCAAGACCACTTTCGCTGCCGCTTTCTCCGCGGCAACGGCCCTCTCCCCTGCGGCTCGGACCTCCTTCTCGGTGCTTTGGAGCCGTTGGGTCAGCTCTTCATTCTGCGCCGCGGCAGCCTTCGACCTTTCTAAGGCCAACTCCATTTTGGCCTCGGCTGCGGAGGCCCGGCTCTCCATCTCCCTTAGGCGGCCGGCCGCGCTCTCCTCCCGGGCCGAGGCCTCTTGATGAAGGCGAGCAAGGCTTTCGGCTTGTGCCATGCTCTCCTTCTTATACTTGTCGGCCCTCGCCAGGGCCTTGATCATCGTGTTCGAGGAATGGGCAAGTGCCTCACGAAGACCAATTGCGTCGTTGTCCATCTGTAGCAGAGGAAGCATGTTAGCTGCGGGAAGGAAAAAACATTGGGGAAAACAAGGAAGATTCAAAAAGTACCTGGACAATGGCGACCATGACCATATCCAGGAGTGCAGAGTGACTCAATCCCTGCATCTCCTCTTCGAACTCGCGGTCCGAACTCCTGACAGGAGGCGGGAGGCTTGTGCGGCGTCCGCCATCGTGCCGATTGTAGGGACTAGTTGTGTATATCCCTCTTGCGGACCTTCGGCTTGGGGGCGGGCCGGGCGGCGGGCCGGTTGAGGGGATGAGCTCCTCGTCTCACCCCTCTGCTTCTCGGTCGCCTTCGCCCCATCCCGGGCCTTCCTGGCAACTCGCTCTCCCTCACCGGCAGTTGGGGGAGCACTCTCCCTCCCCGGCTCTGCAGCAGCCAGGGGGCCAACGGCGATGGTAATCCACCCCGCCTCGGGCACATCGGCGGCGGCGGAGGCTTCCTCCTCATCCAAGACAACCACCATTATTTCGGTGGTGGCCGGGATCTCCCCTTCTTCAACTTCAGCCCTAGCTAGCTTCGGAGCCACTCCTACGATCGGCTTCTTCCCAGCCAGCTCCCCTGCAGGTGCTGGGGCCGTGAGGGCTGCGGCCGGCCCGGCTGGCTCCCTTCTCCGAATCCTTTTCGCCGGCCTGGACGGCTCTCCGGTCGCCTGCCTCTTCTGCCTCAGGACGGCCTCGAAATCGCTGGCGGAAACCTTCATTGCTGCACAAAAAGAATAATGGGCATTAGTGGCGACATACAGCAAATCGAAGGGCGGTACAGAAGGATTCAAGCATCAAGCTCACCGGTCGCCGGGGCTAACTCGGCTTCTACCAGGTTCTCCTCGGACAGGAGTTCCTTGTAGCCAGGGATTTGGTAGTTGGATAGTTGGGTGAATAGTTCCTTATCCCTATCCCTTACGGAGGAGTCTTCGTTAGAGCTAGTGTCTGGCTCCCTCCAAGCGGCCCTTACCCCCTCGACGTGGGCAAAAAGAAATCTAGGTTTCCACCCCCTAACTTTGGATGGGAGGCCTAAGGGGAAAGCCCTACCCGGCCTGGCGATAAATGCCCACCAGGCCCCTTCACCTTAACGGCAGAGCTTATAGAAAGCTCGGAACAGAGATAGCCCTGGGCGGGCCCCCTCAAAATGACAAAGAATGACGAAGGCACAGATGATTCGAATCGAGTTCCGAGTCAACTGTGCTGGCACTAGCCTATACCTATCTAAGAGGTTAAGAAAAAAAGGATGGAAAGGAAGGTGCAGCCCGCACTGGAAGAATTCCTCGTATAGAGCGATCCGACCTGGATGGTCAGAGGTCACCCTATCTTCGGGCCCCGGCGCGGACATGCCAATGAAGTCAGGGACCAAGTATCTAGCCCTAATGGCCTTTACATTCTTAGAGGTCATGGTTGAGGCCACCCCCGCTGGACCCGCTGGATTAGAACTCACCGCCGAAGGAAGCGCCGGACGGCGAAAGGACATGGGGACTGCTCTAATAGGAGGACCGGAGGTGGACGGAGGTCCTATCGCCCCCGATTGATCGCAGATGACGATGCCACCCACCGACCGAGGCATTTGGCTACTAGCTGCAGGGGCCTGGTTTTCACTGCTAGATTGGGAAGACTCTCCTATGGGTCTTTTGCCCTCCCTAATGGCGCTGCGGTCCATAGGTGAAGTAAGGGATGAAACTAACCTGGGAATTGGAAGGATTCAGGTCGCAGAAGAACTCAGGGAAGAAGAAAGTGGAAGAAAGCAATGGCAGCGTAAAAGTTTCCTCAGGCTCTTGAAATGCTTTTATAGCCTCCATCATCGACTAACGCCACCCGAGATCTTGCCACGTGGCGCGCGTCCATCGCGTTACGGGCTGCCAGCCGGAAATCTTGCCTGCGCCCGAGGCGTGCCGCCCTGATTCGCTCCAAAAGGCATGATCCCTGGCCAATCGTGGGGCATAGAAAACAGAGCGGCAATGATGGTCCTTGCCTTTTTCCATCCCCCAATGAGCTCCTTCTTCGGAGCGATTCGGCACCAACGTCAGCCCCACCTAACGCATGATTGCAGGAGATCTTCAAAACGGGACTGCCTCGGGACAAAGCGCCAGCTCATCAAACCATTTAAAGCGCACTAAGGAGGCAATCATTCTTTTTGAATTTTCGCGCCCCTTTCATCCAAAGGATTGCAGGCACGCGGCCCTTAGCGCTCAAAGGCGGAGGGGCATCTGATGTGGCTGGTATAGCCACAAAGGCAATTTTGGCAAAACCAAAACATTAGTGCGCCCGGCAGCTCCAAGCCCGCCGAGTCGGCCCCGACCATTCCTGGTCGGCCCCTCTCGGCTCCGACGTCTCCAAACCCGCCGAGTCGGCCCCGACCATTCCTAGTCGGCCCCTCTCGGCCCCGGCATCTCCAAGCCCGCCGAGTCGGCCCTGACCATTCCTGATCAGCCCCTCTCAGCTCCGGCGTCTCCAGGCCCACCGAGTCGGCCTCGACCATTCCTGGTCGGCCCCGTCCCGGCACTTCTTAGTCGGCGAGGTTGGCCCCGGCCATCCCTGGTCGACCCAGCTCAGCCTCGGCTCTCTCAGGAGAGTCAAGACTTCCCAGTTTCCTCCAGATCTACCCCAGTGCGGCTCTGGTAGCTCAGGATGCCACCTCTCTGACCCGCGCCGCCTAACAACGCCAGATCCAACTACCCACTGGCCACGCTGCTGATGGGACCGGACCCAGCTACCCACTAGCCCCACTAGCTGATGGGACTTGGCCCATCAACCATCATTTTTCCCTCTCCGATGGAACAGGACCCACCAACCAGCCCAGGTTCACATAAATCCCAAGAACTCCGCGGACATTCCCTTTTTATAGAATCCCACGTGATCATGCAAGGGTCAACCCCTATAAAGAGGTGAATCCACTCAAAATCAGATATGAGCGATAACCCCAAGAAATCGCTATCCTAACTCCCAGAGAGGAATCCCTCCTCCCCAGGAACATCTTTTTCATCTAAAAAGAGCTCATTCGAGCTCCTCTTCAGCTATGACCTCGATTACTAAATTGAGCGTCGAAGGGTCCCACTGGAGAATCCCTCCGGTCTTGGGGCTTTGTGCAGGCAACTCGATGGAGCAAAGATCCTCCGATCAATCCGCTTTCTCATCCCAACGTTTAGGACCAGTGATCGGACATCATCAGGTATATCAACTCAAACTGAAAATATATTTTATATTATATAAATATACATAATATCTACCCAAACTAAAAAATATGGTCTTCATATCATATTCATCTAAACTGGGAATGTTATCTATATCACAGTCAAAACGCAAGATTTTTTGCTTTAAATTTTAATGAAAATTTTATAAAAGTATTTATTTTTTCACATAATGAATATCTGCTTGAGTTAAATCCATCATCACTGATAGTAGTTGTCCAAAGCAGGCAGGGGTCTGAGATTCTTTAGAGGTTTGAAAAGCTCTTGCCCAGCTTTTAAGGCAACAAAAAGTTTTCATGCATCAGGTGTGGTCTCGATCACTAATTGATGCGCCATGCACATGCACGCATTATAAAAATAAAATATTTTTTTTATTTTTAATACGTGTGCACATGCGTCATGCACCCCCTTGTGATATCAGGTACACAGACTTTTCCTTAACCCTTAAACACAATTAACCTGATGGTTGCAAAGGCCCATCGTACTCTGCTGGGAAATTATGCCCAGTGCCCAACTACATCAAGTACAAACTACTAGCTGGAAGCATCCTAGAACGACAGTAACAGCAGCTCCAAACTGTGAAACTCCATCACAGCTTACAGGGTAACAGAGGTACACCCAGATTTCTGGCTTCTAATCTTTTGATATAGTTTCCTCTGGAAGCCATTACCTCCTTTAAGAAGCTTTCGCGAATGGTGTAGCTAACGTGCTACAGAACATAATCCACATTCTAATGCCCCACCAAACGTTGATGGGTAGCAAAAAATAGACATTCGGTACACCCTTCAAAAATCCCGAACATATCTATCAGTGCTAAATGCTAAACACTCTATTGACAATTCTATCGAGTTCCCTTGAACTCGCTTCCGCACATGCTCCAACCTTGTCCAAAACCGGAGGAGTAGCTACTAGCTACTGGAATTCCTCCTTAAAATCTCACACTAAAAAGTTTAAGGATGATAGTGATGGAAACCTTGGAAAAAATGCTACGAGAGAGAAAGGAAAGGCAGAGTCCTATCTGTTTGGCTGTGGGAGGAATTTCTGAGATGTCCCTGGATATCGCCGTATGGTGGTATTCTCCAACAATAATTCTTCTATGCATAGAAGAGTTGGTGATTACAAATAAACCACCGATAAGATCGAGCAATGGGTAGGTCTGTTAAAACTTATAACCATGTCCTCAAAAACGATAGTAGCCAGTTTTGCGTTAGTCTGCTTGAACTCTAAAATCATTTCTTCAACAAAAGCACAGGGTAAATAACCTCTATAAAAAAGAGATACCAATTAACAATACTCATCAGTTTGGTGCCAAAAGTGAGTGAAATAGGCTACCCAAAAGTGAATTTAAATCATTTTATCATTTTAACCAAGGCGACCACCAAGCTAAACGCAGGGAAGCAAATCAATCCCCAAAAGAAAAGACAAACCAACCTGATCTTTGTTTTGAAGGGGATGCATTTAACATGGAAAGCGAGCTTTAATTTTTTGCCTTTGCAATAGACTAATGCCGTTGTCCTCGTATCTCTGGAGTTGTTAAACCATTACTATTAAGCTGCTAAATGACAAATAAATATCTGCAATCCCATAACATGATCATGTTACCAACAAAGACTATATTACAAGATCTCATTTTTGAGGCTTTCAGCAGTCTTAACAGTGGTTCCTTGCTTAACTCATCTTCTAGTTCTATAGTTCCTTACATTGATTACGTGGAGGACGTTTGCACAGCACAATTAACATCCATGCCTCAATTGACAAAAAGACAAGCTCACTAAACTCTACAAACCTGAAACAGTGATTCCTCAAGCAGCTACAACCTCTTCTTCTTGATGGAGAAGCATCTGATCAAAATGCCAAACTCCTACAAAAGAAACTCCAATAGAAAAGTTGGTCACAGAAGAACTTTTGAGATTTCTCACAGAATGAGAAGAGTATCTTCGTGTAAATCTCACCGTGTCCCTTGCCCACCCTTCTAAGCTGAGCAACATACTCAGATATCTTCTTTATGGCTTCTACCTGAATATAGAGAAAAACAAAAGAAAATGAAAACTATAATACCACGCAGTGCTTTATATATTATTGTCAAAGTGCATTGTAGCTACAGTGGGATACTGCAGCACCATCTCTACTGTACAATATCATGCCTATCATATTAGGGTGGACCTTAACTCCAAGTTCCAGAGAAAAAGCCCGAAAACACTTATTTTGCTACAACAAGCATCGAAATCATAAATTGTGGTCTGCTCCCAACCACACTAAAGCTATCAATTTGGTGGTTGGTCAGTCTTATACAATCAGTATTCAAGGAGCTGATATGATTTCAAAGTTGTGAATTAACGATTCGATACTGGGATTACCAATAGTGGACAGTAAAAAGGTAATACGATTCACATCAACTTCTTCCTGAAATGGAAAAAAATTGGAAGAGAATAAACCCAAAGAATAGATCAGAAATCTAGGCTTCACCTGCTCCTCCAAAAACTCCCTCTCAATGAAGTCTACCATCTGAACATCATTGCACTGTTGCGCTACCTATTCATCAAAAAAAAAATGTAATATAAAAATAAAATCAACCATGACATTGCCATTGAATAGGATGCAAATAATCATTCTAACAAGAGAGTGAAGTCCCTTACACTGTGTAAATTATGAAGCTTCTCATTGGTCAACTTCTCAAGAGACAATGTAAGCTCCATTGCTGAACCAAGAAAGGACAAGAAATTAAAGCTCAAGAAAAGTGGTATTGTGATGCCCCTCCCAATTGTCCCACATCGGATAATTGGGAGTTGGTTAAGTAGTTTATATGTAGTAAAGTAAGAAGGACAAGGCACCAATTGGATCCCTTTTTGGGCTGTGGTGGCCCAAATTGGTGTGGACCTTATCCGTCTTGCTTTCTTGTAACGAAACGGGCCCGTGGGCCTGGGTCGTTACAATATGGTATCAGAGCCTCGTACCAGTCGGAAGTGCAGGAGCTAATGCCACACAGGACAAAGTGCTAGATCCATGGGGATGGGAGCCACCTTTTGAACCTGTGGGGGCCACCTTTAGAATCCTGCCTGCCTGGTGGTTGTGATCAATTACCCCTGGCGACGAGGACGTCGCCTCTGTTAAGGGGTAGATTGTGATGCCCCTCCCAATTGTCCCACATCGGATAATTGGGAGTTGGTTAAGTGGTTTATATGTAGTAAAGTAAGAAGGACAAGGCACCAATTGGATCCCTTTTTGGGATGTGGTGGCCCAAGTTGGTGTAAACCTTATCCATCTTGCTTTCTTGTAACGAAACGGGCCCGTGGGCCCGGGTCGTTACCTAAAGCTATCACGCCTCAGTCCCAAAATTTGAGCTAGGATGACAACCCGCCGCATGCTAGGCATGCAAGGCGTCTCGAACTTCATCGCATAATTCAATGTAAAGCAAAATTCACATCCATGATTTATTACAAACCATAATTATAGTCTTGGGCTGCCTGCCCTACACACAAGCAAATCTAAACTAACTCAATATAATGAAACTAAGTCTATTTAATAGAAGCTCCTTCTATCCCAATTATCCTTCTTCATTCCTGAGGCTCTGAAAAATATTGTGAGAATTCTATGAGCTCACACTCAATAAGTAAGCCTAATATAATTTCAAAATTTCATTTATCATGCTATCAACAGGTTCATGTCATCAGATCAATTAATTTAAAACTTAATTAAATAATAATTACTAGAATGTATGCGATGTAAACAAACATTGTTTATACTGTCATTATTTTTCTTTATATGTCCCACGGCCCTACAACACACATCTTGTATATCACTCTTAAATATCCCCTAAGAGGAAGGGTCCTGGTACCAGTATTCTGTCATCTGTCATGTGATAATCTGTCATGTGAGAATCTGTCATGTGAGAACCGCGGCGACACATAAAGTTTTTCTGTCATTATCATAATTACATATTATCATAGTAACAACATGATTTTGCAAAATTAACATAATTACATTTAACTGTAAGTTCATAGTTTACAAATTAAATAATTTATAAAATTATAATACTTGACTTACTTACCTCAGTACGCAAATTCCAATTGATAACTCAGCTAATTGGACACCTGGAAACCTACAATATCATTTTTCATTATTAAATTTTAAAATCTGAATTATAAAATAATTCTTAAACTCTACCCAAACCACTTCACGGGCCCAACTTTGGGCTCGAATATCTCTCAATGTATACACCCAAATAGGGAAATAAAATTATCCCTAGAAACTAGAATCAATCCTGATTCGGGCCATATATTCACTTTGCCATTCTCGGCTCGATACAGGGCCCAAAACGCTACTCAAACAGGCTCCAGAGACGGCCCAACAGGGCCCAAAAACCAAACGGCCCAACCAGCCCATTAATCCCTTATTACCCCGCTCCTCTGTTTCTTTTGAAATAGAGGAGCCGAAAGCCGTACGGCGGCCAAGGCCGCCGCCGGCCAAATTGGAGGCGGCCCGGCTGCCGTTGGCCGGACCGGGGCCGGCCGCCGCCGCGGCCAGCCTCCCCCTCCCTCTCTCTCTCATCAATTCTCTCTCAATTTTCTTTTTCTCTTTCATCGCCCGCGCGTCTTCCACAATGCCGGTGCCAATTCCGGCCAAATTGGCGTCGGTCCGGCCACCATTGGCCGGACCAAAGCCGACCGCCGTCGCGGCTGGCCTCCCCTCCTCTCTCTCCCAATTTCTTCTTTCTACCTCTCTTTCTCTCTCACTGTTTATCGTGGCCACGATGCGTGCCGGCGGCACGGCCGGCCACCATGGCCGACCGGACCTCCACCGGACGCAAGCCCGGCGCCAGTGGAGGTCGCCGACCAAGGCTCAGGCCCGGCGAAGCGGCGAGCACGCCGCCGGGCCCGAACCAAGGATCGGACCGGCGGTTATCTTCCCAGGAGTTCCTCTCTCCCGTCCCTGCTCTTATCTCTCTCTTTCTCTTCCAGCACCCCACCGGACGCCGCCCTCGGTGCCGGTGGGGTTATCGGCCGGGGTTCAGGCCCGATGAGGCGGCGGGCACGCCGCGGGCCTGAACCTGTGTCGACACAGGGAAGGAACTGGGTTCTTCAACCCGGTTCCTCCCTGTCTCTTTCTTTTTTTTAACTTTCTCTCTCTAACTTTCTCTCTCAGGCATGGACAGGGGACTTACCAGGAGCAGGCGCGTGCACGATGACGATGGAAAGTGGCATTCATGGATGATGGGAAGGAGGTTTCAGTGATCTTTTAAAGGCGGTGCAGAGTCCTCAAATCAAGGGACTTTGTTAGTTAGATATACTTGGAATTCAAATATCTAGAGTCTACTTCCTGATCTCGTGATAACTCTCACGAGTAGTTGAGCAATCCAGAGGATTACATTCTCCTCTCCTTATAAAAATTTCGGCCTCGAAATTGATAACTCTTATTAGAGAAAATTAAAAGTCCAATTTTTGTCCCAAGGACTAACAATCAACTAAAGCTAACAGTTTTCAATCATTAACTATTTTAAGATACAAATAGTTGTGGATACTTTTCTTTCATTTCTTCCTCCAGTTCCCAAGTAGCTTCCCTCTCAGAATGGTTACTCAATTGCACCTTGACATAGGGAATGGTACGCCGTCTCAGAACCTGATCCTTGCGGTCCACAATACGCACAGGATGTTCCTCATATGATAAATCTTTCCTCAACTGTATAGGTTCATACGCTATGACATGGCTGGGGTCAGAGATATACTTTCTCAACATAGATACATAAAAAATATTGTGTACCCCAGATAGAATCGGAGGCAGTGCCAGGCTGTAAGCAACCTCTCCGACTCTGCTCAAGATCTCAAAAGGCCCAATATAACGTGGACTCAGCTTTCCTTTAATCCCAAATCTCATCACATCTTTGGTTGGTGATACCCTTAAGAAGACATGATCCCCAATCTGGAATTCCAATTCCCTTCTTCTGACATCAGCATAGCTCTTTTGCCTGCTCTGAGCTGTACGAAGACGCTCCCTGATCAATTGCACCTTATCTACTGTTTGCTGAATCAGCTCAGGGCCTAGCAATTTCCTTTC
This sequence comes from Calamus simplicifolius, assembly GCA_900491605.1. Classification (NCBI taxonomy): domain Eukaryota; kingdom Viridiplantae; phylum Streptophyta; class Magnoliopsida; order Arecales; family Arecaceae; genus Calamus; species Calamus simplicifolius. The sequence continues at coordinate 268,784 of UESW01003858.1, forward strand.
CCCCACGTCATCCCAACATATAGGAGATCTACACCTCTACCATACAGAGCTTCAAATGAGCCATCTGGATACTGGCTTGGTAACTATTATTATATGCAAACTCCACCAAAGGTAAGTGGTTATCCCAAGCTCCACCCAAGTCCATCACACAGGCTCGCAACATGTCCTCCAGAATATGTATGGTCCTCTCTGATTGTCCATTTGACTGGGGATGATAGGCAGTACTGAAGTTTAGTTTGGTTCCCATGGCCTTATGAAGACTCTTCCAAAACTGGGACACAAACCTGGTATCTCTATCTGATACAATAGATACCGGAACACCATGGAGTCTCACGATCTGCTCAATATACAAATTAGCCAATCTTTCACTAGAGACCCCAACTCTGAAAGGTAGGAAATGAGCTGATTTTGTTAGTCTGTCCACAATGACCCAAACTGCATCGTTGCTCTTAGGAGTTTTGGGCAGACCAGTCACAAAGTCCATTGTAATCTTTTCCCATTTCCACTGTGGAATCATCAGAGACTGAAGAGGTCCCGCAGGCCTTTGATGCTCGGCTTTCACTCGCTGACACACCAAGCACTTGGCCACATACTGAGCAATCTCCCTCTTCATGCCTTTCCACCAAAAATTTTTCTTTAAGTCTCTGTACATCTTAGTGCCACCTGGATGCACAATATAGGGAGAGTAGTGAGCCTCCTTCAAAATTTCAGCCTTTAGCTCCTCAATGTTTGGCGCACAAAGTCTTCCTTCAAATTTTAGGGATCCATCCTCTATTACATAAAATTCATTCTGAACTCCTGACTGCACCACTTCTTTAATCCTTTGTAGATCTGGATCTTCCATCTGGGAGGACTTGATTCTGTCAACTAGGGTCGGCTGGAGTACAAGTGCTGCAACAAGTTCATCAGACTGCTGTACTCTCAGACCAACCTCCCACTTCTCCAGATCTCTCAATACGTGAGGCTGGAAGTAATCATAGCAGCTAACTCAGAAGAGAATTTTCTGCTCAAGGCATCAGCTACTACATTGGCCTTCCCAGGATGATACTGTAGATTCAGGTCATAATCCTTCAATAGTTCCAACCACCTCCTCTGCCTTAAATTTAGCTCCTTCTGTGTAAAGATGTATTTTAAACTCTTATGATCTGTATACACATCACACGAAACTCCATATAGATAATGCCGCCAAATCTTCAGAGCAAAAACCACAGCAGCCAATTCCAGATCATGAGTAGGATAATTCTGCTCATAAGGTTTCAGTTGTCTGGAGGCATAAGCTATCACTCTTTCATTCTGCATCAAAAACGTCCCAATCCTTTCCGAGAGGCATCAGTATATATAGTAAAACCTTCAGATCCTGTTAGAAGAACAAAAATGGGAGCTGACACCAGGTGCTGCTTTAACTCCTGGAAACTTTCCTCACACTCCACTGTCCAGTCAAACTTCACTCGCTTTTGGGTTAAGCGAGTTAGGGGTAGAGCAATGCGAGAGAAATTCTCCACAAATTTGCGGTAATACCCGGCTAACCCCAAGAAGCTTTTGATTTCTGCCACATTGGAAGGTCGGCTCCAGCTAATGATAGCTTCAATCTTTTTCGGGTCCACAGATACACAATCTTTAGAGATTATATGACCCAAGAAAGATACTTGATCCAACCAAAATTCACACTTCTGCAGCTTGGCATAAAGCTTCTTCTCTCGAAGAATCTGCAACACGATCCTCAGGTGGTCCTCATGCTCCTTATGGCTCTTGGAATATATCAGAATATCATCAATGAAAACCACCACAAACTGATCCAGATATGGCTTAAAAATCTGTTCATTAAGTCCATGAATGCTGCTGGGGCATTAGTTAACCCAAACGACATCACCAAGAACTCATAGTGGCCATATCTGGTTCTGAATGCTGTCTTTGGCACATCCCCTTCTTTGACTTTGAGCTGATGGTACCCGGACCTAAGATCAATCTTTGAGAATATTCGGGCTCCTTGAAGTTGATCAAACAAGTCATCAATCCTTGGCAGAGGATACTTATTTCGCACTGTTACCTTATTGATTCCCCGGTAATCAATGCAGAGTCGAAGACTGCCATCCTTCTTCTTAACAAATAGAACTGGAGCACCCCAAGGAGAAGCACTGGGTCTAATAAATCCTCGATCTAGGAGCTCTTGCAGTTGATCCTTCAGTTCTTTTAGCTCAGCTGGGGCCATACGGTAAGGGGCCTTTGATATAGGTCCAGTTCCAGAACTAGATCAATAGAGAACTCGACTTCCCGATCAGGAGGTAAATTAGTCAAATCCTCAGGGAAGACATCAGGAAATTCTCGAGCTATGGGAATATCCTCCAACTTGGTCTCTTCTTGCTGAAGGTCCTTGACTACAGCAAGAAATCCTTGACCACCACTCATCAAATGCTTTCCAGCCTGCATCGCTGATATGAACACTGAGGCTAGGTGTTTCTGACCACCAATAAAACTGAATTCAGGCTGGCTTGAAATTTTGAAGTTAACAATCTTCCTGAAGCGGTCTACTGAAGCATGACAGAGGCCAACCAATCCATTCCAAGGATAATATCGAAACACTTCAGTGGGAGGACAATGAGATCAGCATTCAACCTCCTATTCTCCAAGATAATTGGGCAAGATTTGCATACTGTGTCAACTTTCATAACATCTCCATTTGGAAGCGCAATATGCAACTCTTGCTCCAGAGGGATAGGTGTCAATGATGCATTCTTGTCAAGATAGATGTCAGATATAAAAGAATGCGTGGCACCCTGATCAATTAAAGTTTGAGCGTAAGCAGTACCTACTTTAATCATTCCTGGACATAAGTTTAATTTGTTTTAACATTAAGGATTGCACCTACTATTAATTAACTGTCAATGCATTGCACTAGATAAGAATGTAATACTAGATATAACATTAAAGGGTATACATGTCACCACATAATTAGATGCGGCAGCGTCCTGCTGAGTGAGGTTGAAGACCCATCCCTGGGTCCTCGGTGGCTGCTGCTGCTGTTGCTGGCTCATTCCTTGACTTGAAGAAGGCTGATGATCCTTCCGAAAGGGATAGGTAGCAATCTTGTGATCAGTTTTCCCACAGACAAAGCAGGCACCAGTCACTCTGCGGCAAGGCTTTCCAGGGTGAGAGTTACCACAATGAATGCAACGAGTCTCCTTATTCTGTGGTTCAGCTGGAGTCTGCTGTGCACCCTTCTTCTTGGCCTGAGCAGAGGATTGGCCAGAAGTAGGCCCTTTTCTCTTATTCCGCAGCTCCCAATCCTTTTGAACAGCATTCATATCCCTCTAAATCACCAAGGCCTTATTCACTATAGCACTGTAAGTGAGGAGCTCAAATGCATTGACCGTTTGCCTCAGTCTGGGTCGTAGTCCCTCAGTGAATCTGGTGACCTTGGCTATTTCATTGGTCACAATATTTGAAGCAAAACGGGCCAACCTGATAAATTCAGCTTCATACTGGGCCACAGAAGATCCTTTTGCTCCAATTTGATAAACTTGATTCCATCTGTCTCTGTACACTCCTGGGAAAGTATTTGTCGAAGAATATCTCTCTAAACTCTCCACAAGAAATAATCTGTCCATTCCGACGCTGCTCCTCAACTAACCACCAATCATAGGCTTCTCCCTGAAGAAGGTAGGTGGCAAATCTGATCCGCTTCATATCCTGACTACCATGGGCCATAAAAGCCTTCTCCATGTCTCGCACCCACCGCTCAGCATCAACAGGGTTGGTAGATCCAGAGAAAGGGGCAAGGGCAAATTTCTTGAAGTCTGCAAAGCTGCGGCCAACCCCTATCCAGGATTGAGATGGAGTAGGCTGGGTCTGTGGAGCAGTAGAGTCAGGCTAAGTCTGTGAAACAGGAGGGGCAGGCTGTATCTGCGGGCGGTCTGAGCAGGCTGAATGGATAGGGCCTGCAGAATCTGATGCTGCAAATCCCGCATCGACTGCGTCATACCCGAGAGAACCTGAAGCATCTCGGTCTGGAGTTGCTGCTGATCAGTCCCGACTGAATTGGCAGGGGCAGCAGCTCCGGTGGCTTCCAGACCTCCCGGTTGGCCAGCATTACCAACCTGGGAACTCTCATCATTTTGTCGACTTCTAGTGCAATGTGTCATTCTTATCTTCTGATAAATTAGTTGTAATTAATATCAATGTAAACATTAATTATTAGGCTTTCAAAGCATAATATCTTAGATTCCTTTAAATTTATAATTGTCTCTATATCACTCTAGTGTTTTGCCTAAAGTGTCATCATGTATATGTCCCTAAAGTCATAACCAGGCTCTGATACCACTAAAGCTGTCACGCCCAGTCCCAAAATTTGAGCTAGGATGACAACCCGCCGCATGCTAGGCATGCAAGGCGTCTCAAACTTCATCGCATAATTCAATGTAAAGCAAAATTCACATCCATGATTTATTACAAACCATAATTATAGTCTTGGCTACCTGCCCTACACACAAGCAAATCTGAACTAACTCAATATAATGAAACTAAGTCTATTTAATAGAAGCTCCTTCTATCCCAATTATCCTTCTTCATTTCTGAGGCTCTGAAAAACATTGTGAGAATTCTATAAGCTCACACTCAATAAGTAAGCATAATATAATTTAAAATTTCATTTATCATGCTATCAACAGGTTCATGTCATCAGATCAATTAATTTGAAACTTAATTCAATAATAATTACTAGAATGTATGCAATGTAAACAAACATTGTTTATACTGTCATTATTTTTCTATGTCCCATGGCCCTACAACACACATCTTATATCACTCTTAAATATCCCCTAAGAGGAAGGGTCCTGGTACCAGTATTCTATCATCTGTCATGTGAGAACCGCGGCGACACATAAAGTTTTTCTGTCATTATCATAATTACATATTATCATAGTAACAACATGATTTTACAAAATTAACATAATTACATTTAACTGTAAGTTCACAGTTTACAAATTAAATAATTTATAAAATTATAATACTTGACTTACTTACCTCAGTACGCAAATTCCAATTGATAACTCAGCTAATTGGACACCTGGGAACCTATAGTATCATTTTTCATTATTAAATTTCTAAAATCTGAATTATAAAATAATTCTTAAATTCTACCCAAACCACTTCACGGGCCCAACTTTGGGCTCGAATATCTCTCAATGTATACACCCAAATAGGGAAATAAAATTATCCCTAGAAACTAGAATCAATCCTGATTCGGGCCATATATTCACTTTGCCATTCTCGGCCGATACAGGACCCAAAACGCTGCTCAAATAGGCTCCAGAGACGGCCCAACAGGGCCCAAAACCAAACGGCCCAACCGGCCCATTAATCCCTTATTACCCCGCTCCTCTGTTTCAAAAGAAACAGAGGAGCCGAAAGCCGTGCGGCGGCCAGGGCCGCCGCCGGCCAAATTGGAGGCGGCTCGGCCGCCGTTGGCCGGACCGGGGCCGGCCGCCGCGCGGCCAGCCTCCCCCCTCTCTCTCTCATCAATTCCTTTCTCAATCTTTCTTTTTCTCTTTCATCTCCGCGCGTCTTCCACGGTGCCGGTGCCAATTCCGATCAAATTGGCGTCGGTCCGGCCACCGTTGGCCGGACCAAAGCCGACCGCCGCCGCGGGCCTCCCCTCCTCTCTCCCCAATTTCTTCTTTCTACATCTCTTTCTCTCTCACTGTTTATCGTGGCCACGATGCGTGCCGGCGGCACAGCCGGCCGCCATGGCCGGCCGGACCTCCATCGGACGCAAGCCCGGCACCGGTGGAGGTCGCTGACCAAGGCTCAGGCCCGGCGAAGCGGCGAGCACGCCGCTGGGCCCGAACCAAGGATCGGACCGTCGGTTATCTTCCCAGGAGTTCCTCTCTTCCGTCCCTGCTCTTCTCTCTCTCTTCCGGCACCCCACCGGACGCTGCCCCCGGTGCCGGTGGGGTTGTTGGCCGGGGCTCAGGCCAGGCAAGGCGGTGGGCACGCCGCCGGGCCTGAACATGTGTCGACACGAAGGAACTGGGTTCTTCAACCCGGTTCCTCCCTGTCTCTCCCTTTTTTTAACTTTCTCTCTCTAACTTTCTCTCTCTCTCAGGCATGGATAGGGAACTTACCAGGAGCAGGCGCATGCACGATGACGATGGAAAGTGACATTCACGGATGATGGAAAGGAGGTTTCGGTGATCTTTTAAAGGCGGCAGAGTCCTCAAATCAAGGGACTTTGTTAGTTAGATGTACTTGGAATTCAAATATCTAGAGTCTATCTTCCTGATTTCGTGATAACTCTCACGAGTAGTTGAGCAATCCAGGGGATTACATTATACCATATTGTAACGATCCGGGCCCATGGGCCCGTTTCGTTACAAGAAAGCAAGACGGATAAGGTCCACACCAACTTTGGCCACCACAGCCCAAAAAGGGATCCAATTGGTGCCTTGTCCTTCTTGCTTAACCGGTTATAAACCACTCAACCAATTCCTAATTTCCCAATGTGGGACTATTGGGAGGGCATCACAATCTACCCCCTTACAGAGGCGACGTCCTCGTCGCCAGGGGCAATTGATCACAACCACCAGGCAGGCAGGATTCTAGAGGTGGCCCCCACAGGTTCAAGAGGTGGCTCCCATCCCCCATGGATGTAGCACTTTACCCTGTGTGGCACTTAGCTCCTGCACTTTCGACTGGTGCATGACTCTGATACCATATTGTAACGAAACGGGCCCGTGGCAAGACGGACAAGGTCCACACCAACTTGGCCACCATAGCCCAAAAAGGGATCCAATTGGTGCCTGTCCTTTTGCTTAACCGATTATAAACCACTCAACCAATTCCTAATTTCCCAACATGGGACTATTGGGAGGGGCATCACAGGTATGTTCCTAGAATTTTGCAGGATGGAACACATATAACATCCACATAATAAGGGAACTTTTTAAATGTAACAATGTAGGACCTTACCCAAAAGGACTAGTTAAAACAGATTAACTGGGTTCATTGGCCCAATACAAGCAATATGAGACTAAACATACACCAATTTGAATCCTTGTATACTCTCCCTTTTAAACCTTAGTTTCCTCACCAAGCTAAAAAGTCCAATCCAATCATAACAAATCATAAATACCATGATCAGCCACTAATCAGCCCCAAAAAGGTCCACAAGCAATATGAGACTAAACGTACACCAACTTGAATCCTTATATACTCTCCCTTTTAAACCTTAGCTTCCTCACCAAGCTAAATGGTCCGATCCAATCATAACAAATCGTAAATACCATGATCAGCCACTAATCAGCCCCAAAAAGGTCCATGCTGCTATATTCCTTAGTTCATATAATGATAGATTGAGCCTACTAATATCATTTGTAACGATCTAGGACCTCAAGTAAAGGAAGTAGTAAAAAGGTGTTATTTGAATTTCTTAGCATTGCACAAATATCCAGAATCTTCTAAGTGTATCGCCCATATGCCGCCAAACACACACCCACACGAATTCTTATATACTCTCTCCATTAAGTCCCTGCATATATATGAAATTAAGGGTCCAAGTCCAAACAAATCCAATCATATAACCATAATTAGCCTCTATGATCAGTCTAAAAGAGCGTAAGTTGCAGTATACCCTTATCCACATAAGCCCATGGATTGGGTCTGCTGTAATACCATTTATAACGATACAAGACCTTATCCAAAAAAGCTAGTCAAAATTTATTATTTTAAATCTTTGGTCAACACATAATAGATATGAAGCTGTATAGACAGTCACACAAGTCCTCACATTTTAGTCTCACATCAGATATATATTGGTAAGATCTTGGATAGTTAGTTGACACTAAAGAAACCAAATAACACCTTATGGCTGTGGTCATTGTAGGTGAGATCCTAGGTCATAGCATTAAAAAAGAGAAATTAAGCTCTATTTCTGAACACTTAAGCAACAGCGCACTAACGTACGGTAAGACATTTTAATCCATCAATCCTTTCTGAAAACATAAAAACAAGTGCCCTAAAGATTATTATGAAAAAAAGAAAAAAAAAGACGGAAGAAAAATGAAATATGATCCATAATGGAACCATAAAGTACAAGAGAACAGAAGCACATTTTGATGGAAACAAAGCTGTCATGCGGTAATGACTGCTTTATACCATTACCAAACTAGCTGCCAAACTTTGGCATGTGAATAGTCAGTGAACAAGTGTACAACATATAGAAAATGTCCGTAAATAATCAGTATCTGCATTAATTAACTATGTGAATGCGGGCGTAACTTTACAAGAATATGTAGAAAGGACAAGAGACGGATACAGTATGAATGCTAAAATATCACAAAAGAACAAATGGAAGTACCAAAAGAAATGCATGTATCCATTCTCATGGTAATCAAGGAGTAACCAAGTCCATGACTTTGGGACTGCATCTGTAATCCATGTCAACACATCAATATTTAAAGTAGAAACTTGACAGATAGCGTGGAATATACTAACTTACCATACAATGCATCTCCTTTCTCAGGATGATCAAACTCACTCAAAGGCATCAAAATCGACTGGAGCTTCACTCTACCTCCACGCTTGTTCTGATATCAATACATAAAAACATTTTGAAATTTCAGAATCTTAATGCCTAACAAGGTCTTATGCTTTAATTCCAAAAATAGGAGAGACGAAAACCTGGTACTCCATTAGCTTCTCCGCGTGCTCCCGTTCCTCATCGCTTGATTCCTTGAAAAACCTGAAAGCATGGCCATGATAACATCCTCAGTGATTCGTAAGAAACGTAAGGAAATATGAGAAAGGTGCGGATTGGTCCGAAACTTACTTGGCGAGGCCTTTTAGAGCAACGTTATCTCGGTCAAAGTATGCAAACATTGCATGATAGACATAAGAAACATTGTATTCAACACTGACTCCAAAAGCAGCAAGGAAACCAGCTATTAGGAACAGATCCAGAGACAAGGAAAAGGTAGCGAGTGGATAAGAAACAGAAAAGATTACACAGAAAGTGATCTGCAACAAAAGTATATCATTCTCCAAGGAGCATGGGATCATATCAGAGGGATAAATTTTGTCAGAGATCTGGAAAGGAGAAAAATTAAACATTTATCCATGGCGGAAATCCCTCTCCTTCGTTAAAATTTGGGCGACGAAAACATAAGAGAAGCAAAAGTAAAAGTATAAAAAATCAAAAATCAAAAGCTCCAGGTCAATAAAAATCGAATCTCGATGGTACTGTTCTTCCAAAAATATGTTAAATAGAGAGAAAAGGACCGGATTTTTCCCTCAAAATCCACGATACAGAAGAAAGAAGTGTTAGCAGGAAAATATTAGAAAAGAGAGAAATCCAACTTGATCTGCTCGTTGAGAGCGGACTCGCACTCGTTGGAGTACTTCTGGCGGGCGAGGGACTGGTCGGGCATGCTGGGCACGAGGGCGAGCTCCCGCTTCAGCTCCTCGAAGGGCTGAAAAACCACCCGGTGATGGGCCGACTGTCGGCCTCGCCGCCGGCCATGGCCACCACGGACCCATCCCTCGCCCCTCCCCTGGGCAACCTCAGAATAGAGCAAAGAGAAGACCCGAGGGCGGCCGCCGGCGAGGCCTCGAAGGTGGGCGAGCGAATGGATAAAGTAGTCGAAGCTCTCAAAAGCATGGCTTTCTTTTTGGGTCTTTAGATAGAAGAGAGGGAGAGGGAGAGAGAAAGGGAAATAGCGCTGAGAGCAGGCACAGAAGAACGAGTGGTGAGGACTGAGGAGGAAGTTAATCTTAGAGAGGGATCGTGAGAGGAGTTATGAGATATCACGGCGAGTGGATTGGGGGACCAAAGTAGAAAGGCTGGGACGAGCGGACGGGGGGATTTGGCTGGGCGCTTGGGGAGCGCGCGTGGGGGACTCGTGAGTCGTGGCTTGGCAACGGTTGCAGCAGAGAGAGAGAGCGCCGGCGCGTGAGACTCTCTGGACGATTGGCGTGGAGGAATCACGGGAACGATATCCGCACCGCACCGGAAAGTAGCTATAGCTGGTATGAATCCAATTGGCCACGGAGAGAGAGAAAGAGCGCGCGCCGGCGCGTGAGGCCCTCTGGACGATTGGCGTGGAGGAAGTCACGGGAACGATGGCTGGTCTGCCCTCTTGTCTCACCCGAACGAATTCCAGTGAATGGAGCCGGCGCAAGCACCTTAACAGAGAAGGAAATCTTTACCGTTAAACGCTTGGAATCATGCCATGTCTTGTCCTGTGATTTGTTACATTTTTTAGGTGTTGTATGGTTTGTGCCTTGGTTTTTTTTTTTTTTTTTTTTTTGTTACATGCGGGTGATCACACCAGTCTGACGTGAGTCAAACCCAAAGATCGGAATACATGATTTACTGCAAAATTAAAGGGCATGGGTCACTATATGCCAAACCCAAGGGATAGGATGGCGAGCTGCGACACAACGACCCAATCAGCCGCAGCATTGGCTTCCTTATACACATAGCGGATCCGAGGCGCCATAGAAGACCGGAGAGAGTCCCAGATAGCACGGAGCAGAGATTGGTAGAGTGAAGATCCCCGTCCCGAAGAATCCAGCGAATAACCGTGAGAGAATCTCCCTCAATAAGCCAGATACGAACGACATAGCTGATACCAGCCCAAGCAGCCTGAAGCTCTGCCATAGGGACCGATATATCAAGGGATCCATGGCCACCCGCTGCAAGTAACTCACCCTCAGATCCTCTGATAACAAAACCGGATCCAGCACTACGGTCCGAGACAGAACCATCAAAGTTCACTTTGACATAACCCGGGGTGGGGGTTCCCAAGAAACATAGACCGTAGAACGGTGCGCTGCCGAAGCAGCAGGGGAATCCCAGAGGCCAGGTTGGACCGAGTGAACAGAAGAAATAGAACGGCTATACTCATTGGCAAGGAGGACAGCCGTTCTAAAATCGCCAGAGGTGGGACAATCTCCTCCAAGAAAATCATCTGGTTTCTGGTAAGCCAAATATGATAAGCAAGATAGGCTAAAACAGCACCCTAAGATCTCGGACCGCTCTGAATAGCAAATCGAATGGCGCGCAGAAAAGAAAGCCGGATGGAGCCCACATCAGACAACCATGGGGTAAACTGCATCCACTGCCAGATCCTCCTCGCACGAGAACAGCTGAAGATGACGTGATCGATCGACTCATCTTCAAGCCCACAGATTGGGCAGAGAGGCGAAATGGAGAGGCCTCGGCCAGCCAATAAAGAACAAGTAGGAAGGCGATCCCACTTCAGCTTCCATAAAAAGAGTCGAATCCTGGGGTGAATGGGCAAGCGCCAAATCCAAGCAACATCATCCAATCCTGAAACCCGAGTGCGGAAGCAGTCAACCAGATCCCTGGTAGGAACACGGGAGAGGCAAGATCGCTGCCAAAGTCTGGTATCCGAGTCTGCAGAAGAAGCCAAGGGAATGGCGAAAATCCTTTGCGCCAACTCAGTCCCAAAAAGTTTGGATATAGTGGAAACATTCCAAGCATGACCATCCTGGCAGATCAAAGAAGACACTGGCATAGAGGGGTCAACATCAATACTAAGAAAGGTCGGCCAGCGGGATAGAGGAGTGGCAGCAATCCAACTATCCTGAGTAACATTAACAGATCTCCCATCCCCAATCATCCAGTGAATATCAGTTAGAACAGAAGGGGCAGCCTGACAGATGGCCCGCCAGATCAAGGAACTCCCACAGGGAACACAGGAGATCGAATCAGGAGACCAGACACCATATCTACCTCTCATAAAAGAGCTCCAGAAGCAGTGAGGATCCAGAAGAAATCTAGAAGCATGCCTAGCAATCATAGCCTCTAGGCGAGTGAGCAAAGACTGAATCCCCAGGCCACCCTCACAAATAGGCAGACAAACAATAACCCATGAGAGAAGATGAAGATTGTGGCCACCCTGTCTTGAGCCCCAGAGAAAATCCCTGAACCGTCTCTCAATCCGGCGAAGATAGATAGCTGGAATCAGGGTGTTAGATAAAAGATAAATGGGGATCGAGGTGAGGATGGACCGAATCAATGTAATCCGACCCATCATAGAGAGGCTGGAAACCTGCCACCTACTCAACCGATCAGAAATCCGACGATCAAGAGCCCCGAAATTCGACTGTCGGGGGCGACGCCCCGAAATAGGGATCCCAAGATAGGACAGACGGTCGGAGAGGGAGGAAATCCCTAACAACTGGCAGATCGCAGTACGGCGACGAGGGGGGGTCGAAGGGTTGAAACATAGAACAGATTTCTGAAGGTTGACCTGCTGATCGGAGGCTTGGCAATAAGCTTGAAGAATAGAAGAGCAGACCGCAGCATTATGAGCAGTAGCAGGGCTAAGCAAAACGCAATCGTCTGCAAACAAAGATGAGAAAGAGGAGGGCCCTAAGGCCCAGGCATGTAAGGCTGAATCAAAGACGCACCAATAGCATGAGCAAGAGAGTGAGAGAGATCATCAGTACATAGAATAAACAGGAATGGAGAGAGAGGGCAACCCTGACGAAGTCCCCCAGATGAAGGGAAAAACCCAGATGGGCTTCCATTAATAAGAATGGAAAAGGAAGGCCCCTGCACACATGCCATAACCCATTCAATAAAAAGATCAGCAAACCGAAACTCCCTAAGAGTCTATCGAAGAAAAATCCAACTGATCCTATCATAAGCTCTCTCCATATCCAGCTGAACAGCCATAAGAGCCCTACTACCCGACGCACGATGAAGTCATGCATAAATTCTATGCAATGAGAGTATTATCTGTGATGCTACACCCGGAGGAAAGCCCCCTGTTCCGGAGATATAAGACGGGGAATCACTCCCTGCAGCCGTGTAACCAATAGTCGAGCACAGACTTTGTATAGGGTGGTACACAGACTGATAGGCCGATAATGCTGGGGAAGCGAAGCCGTCGGCCGCTTAGGAATTAGAGAAACAAAAGTACGCTGCCAGTTAGGAGAACGAATTCTGGAGGAAAAGACCATCTGGATGGCCAACACCAAATCCGGTCCGACAATATCCCAATAATGGCGAAAGAAAAAGGGAGGAAAACCATCAGAGCCAGGGGCCTTGTCAGGACCCAGAGTCCAGACAGCAGATCGAATCTCCTCCACCTAGACCTCCCTTGACAGCAGAGCATTATCATCATCAGAAACATGGGCATCCGGGGAAACAGGGGAGATGGGGAAACCACTGGCAGACACCTCCGACCATCGGGACTGAAAGTAAAGGACAACTGCTCCCGAATAGACTCATCATCCTCAACTATATTGCCATTCTCATCATTGATATACCGAATCCGATTGGCAGACCGCCGAGTCACCGTAGCCTGATGGAAGAACCTGGTGTTCCGATCACCCTCCTGAAGCCACTGAATCCGGGACCGCTGACGCCAGTCTCCTGCTGACTAAGTAAGGAATGGTGCAACGACAAGCTCCTCCGGAGAGTCTGGAGATCAAGCTCAGAGAGACCACCATCCATATCCTCCCTATCCTGAAGAGAAACAATGTTGCTTCTACAGATTGAATACGCTGCATAAGATCCCCACCTCTCTACTATTCCACCTAAAGAGCCTGCGCTTCAGTAACTCGAGACGGCGAGAGAGACAGTATGTAGCACTTCCTCTAACCGCATCCGCCAAACCTGACGGAGAAGAGTCCGGGCTGAAGGGTAAGAAGTCCAAAACTGCTTAAACAGGAAAGGCCTCCGAGGCGAGAGGAAAGCTCCGTTGATATAAGAAGAGGGCAATGGTCAGACGCGATCCGAGGTAAATGAGAAGTAGTAGCACCAGAAAAATTTTGCATCCAACCAGGGGAGGCTAAAGCTCGATCAAGGCGCTCCCATACCCGAGCAGTACCTCGGCGGTTATTACACCAGGTAAACTGAGAGCCAGAGAACCCCAAATCGACAACCCTAGCATTGGAAATAAAAGAGCGAAACTCACTAGAGTTCGGAGAATCGACAAATCGACGCCCCCCACGCTTCTCCGAAGCATCAACGATACAGTTAAAATCCCCAGCAATGAGAGTGGGAAATCCCTGGCGTAAAAGAGTGAGAATCTCGGACCATAAGTAGCGCCTCTCCCTATAATCCGTGCTAGCGTAGATACCAAGAAGCAGCCATGGCGGAGAAATTCCTCAGAAATAACCAAGGCCACCTGCTAAGTACACTGATGAAAAGCATCCACTCGGATAGAAGGATCTCTCCAAAGAGCCAGAATGCCCCCAGACAAACCAGTGGATTCCACAGCATAGGAAGACCAACACCGAGAAATTCGCCTTCAGAATCATTGAAGACTGGATCCCGACAGGCAGGTTTCCAGTAAAACACAGATATCAAACTGATGAATCTGCAATAACCGATCAAACGAGGAGCGAAAGGAATGTTTCAGTGCTCCTTGGACGTTCCAAATCAGAATCTTCATAGAAAAAACATATCAAGGGGTCTCGTGGGCCCCCCCTTGGCTCCAGCCAAATCCATATCAGTCTGATCTCCAGAAGCAGAATACTGAACCATCAGACCCTCAGTAGATGAAGGACAACCGGCCTGAGGGACCAGATCCGACTGCCGAGAGAGATCCATGGCGATCATATCAGCCTCAACCCGAATAGCCTTCTTTAGAGCGGAGACTATAACATCATGATCATTGTTATCCCGAGAGGGATCAGATCCAGAGGGAGCAGCCAAAGACACAGAGTGAGCTTTCCCCAGGGTAGGCCCATGACTCTTGCCTTTAGCATCCTTGGTAATAACTGTTGGTCCAGATAGCAACCCAAGAGGGGGGGTGAATTGGGTTTTTCAAAAATTAAACTCTTTTGAATATATAACCCCCAAGCGGAAATAAAAACTTAGATTCACAGATTTAAACTAAGCAACTATAAGTGAAGAGTTGAAGATAAAGAGACAAGCACGGCAAACACAATAGATTTTATAGTGGTTCGGTGTACCTACACCTACGTCCACTCCCAAGTACCTCTTGGGTCCACACTATAATCAAACTGATTACAGCAGAGTTGTTTTGCAAGCTCACAACTCAAACTTGTTGTTTTCCCGGGCGCACAACGAACCCAGCTGGTTTTCAAGGCTCACCAGCACAAAACCTAAAACCACAAGCAAATGCTTGCACAAGGCTAACTGCCTCAACTGAATCAATCACCAGATTGACCCAGCAAACAATGTAATGAGTTTACAAAAGCAAACTGCTCCTTCAATGAGCAAATATACAATAATGAAAAATAAATAGAGATTAGGAACCAAAGCCTGATTCGAAGATCTTGGTGGCTTCTTCCTTCTCTTCCTTTGAATGGATCTTCCTTTGGATATGCTCTTGAGGTTCAGAAGATTGAAAAACTAGGGCTTCTCCCTTCTTTTGAGATTTCTTCTAAGTAGAACAGCAAAGGCTTGGAATCTCTTTCTCTTGGGGAATGAGTATGATCTTTCCTTACAGGTTTTCCCTCTTTTCTTTTCTGATAGATCTCAAGGATTTTCTCTATTCTTTTCTTTTTGCCTCTTTCTTGATTTTTCTTCTCTTCTTTTTGGGATGCAATCACCCCTCTTCTTATAGATTCGATTAATCCATAAATAGTGCAAAACTATCCGTTAGAAGCAAGTGAAAAAGGATTAGATCCATAAATAACAATAGCCGTTGGGATTAAAATTGATAAAGTTAAAGTTTAGAGTCGTTCTGACAGTTCTGGAGCCGTGTCTGACATTCTGGAGTCGGCTCTGGCTTTTCTGGAGTCGGCTCTAACTCGAAATAATTTAATCCGCTCGATCTGGAGTCGTCTCTGACTTTTCTGGGGTCGACACAAAATTCTTCTGGAGTCGACTCTAGCAGTCCGGGAGTCGACTCTAAGTCGTGGCCTGAAAATCCAACGTTCTGTTGTTTCTGATAGAGTCGGCTCTCACAGTCCCGGAGTCGACTCTAAGTCTGTGCCGTTTTCGGAGTCGGCTCTGCGATTCCATGTGTCGACTCTAATGTCTGCAGTCTTACCTTGACATTAGATTCAAACCAGAACTTGATTTTCCTTCTTGATTTTGATCATGAATTAGACTTATAAACTGAAAGACTTAATCAAAATCATTAGTAACAAAATGTTATACTCAAATAGTTTTGTTAATCATCAAAATCCTCAATTGGGTCAACAATCTCCCCCTTTTTGATGATGACAAAAACTTTGAGTATATGCATTAAAGAAATTCATTTGAATTGAAAATTTAAAGCTTAGAGACTTTGTAATAGAGAATTTGATGCCAACATTTAAAAAGAATAAAACATGACATCAATCAAAATGATTCAACTTTTATATGGAGAATTTTATTAAGCTCCCCCTGCATTGAATAACTCCCCCTATGTAGATAGACTGAATTACCTTATGCATTATTCTTAAACTTAAAAATTCTCTTTCCTTTTTATGCATTAATTCTCTTTCCTTTTTATGCATTATACACTCATCTCTCCCCCTTTTTTGTTATCAACAATAAGGTGAGTTTTAAAAGCAAATAAGGAATGTTATCAAAGCGAGGATGTTGGTTCGAATAAAGATTGACATTCATTGGCATTCAATCAAAGACAAATTTGTAATAAAAGTGTAATATTCATTCAACCATTTGTACTCCAAAGCAAGATCTATTACATGTATATAAAAAACATAAGTCCTATATACATGCTAAGAAAGAAAACAAGAAATCCTAAGATACAACCTAGGATCAAATATGCTTGTACACTATTTTCTTTAGATGTCCGATCATCTCCATAACATCATCTTTTTGGGTTTTCTTAAAGCTTTCAAGACATGCTTCAATCTGAGAAACGGCAAGGTCAATATCTTTCTTTAGTTGACTTGTAGCATGAAGATATTTTCCAGAACCGTCAGCAATCCCTTCCATCCTTTCAAAAATACTATGAAGATCAGTACTAAAGGATTCGACAGAATTGCTAAGAGAAAGGAAATCATGTCGAGTCTTGAATTAATCTCATCTTTTAGTTGATTGAACTCTTCTCTTAATTTACACATATCATTTGTTCTGACACTGTCATACTCAGCAAGTAAAGCCCTGAGCTGACCAATTGCTCCTCAGAAAATCTTTCTGATGCCATTGCTGACTGATGTGGAGGTTGAGAGCTTGGTCCAGCTTCTGAGGGTCCAGCAGGTGGTCCAGTAGAAGGTCCAGCAGAAGGTCCAGCAGAAGATGGTCCAGCAGAAGGTCCAGGAAAGTCTTCTCCTCTGACTTCCTCAACTCTAATCTCTCAGCTCTGGCCTCATGTCCTCTTTTAATCCAGTTTCCATTTTTTTTCTAAAGCCCATTCGATGAATAGTAGAGACACTATAATAATCTGTATGTCTTAACTTCCTTAGTGGCTCATTGTCCATTATAAGAACACCTTGGCTTCTGAAAACTAAAGTTAAAACCATACCATATGGCAATGTTGATCTTTTCTTAGTAGCAGCCTCCGCCATATAGCCTATCATCATCTCAGCAAGATTTAAGGGTCTACCAGTGAGTATGCAGTCCATTAATAAAACGTCTCGCTCCGAGACATACTCAAATCTTCCGATTTTAGGAAAAAGAATCCTCCCACAGATATTGTGAAGCAGTCTGAGTTCTAAATTAAGTTGGTTTGCTAAAATTTCCTCAAACTCAGAGACTTCTCTTCCTAACATCCTTGATAGAGCTCCTCCTCTATCTTCATGATGATATTCAATAAGTCCAACAGTAGGCATTTCCAATAAATTTCCAAGATATTCGGCTGTGATGACTACTTTTGTTCCTCTTACACACTTACTAATCCTCCCTCTCCTCTACTTAAATCATTATAAAACTCTCTTACTAGGGCGGGATAGGTAGGGATATCCAAAGAGCAGACCTTCTCCCATCCCATTTCTTGCAATAATCGCCCAATAGCAAAGCCTTCGGAAATAAAGAAGTTGAAATCGACTTT
The DNA here is from genome assembly GCA_900491605.1 of Calamus simplicifolius. NCBI lineage: Eukaryota > Viridiplantae > Streptophyta > Magnoliopsida > Arecales > Arecaceae > Calamus > Calamus simplicifolius. The sequence goes on from UESW01003858.1 coordinate 286,726, forward strand.
CCTTCCGGTTGTAATGGCCTTACCGGCTAATTGGTCGACTTTTGGAGAAGATGGTGAGGGTGGAGAGTCGTCTTGGGTGGCGATGAAGAAGATGACGAAGGTTGCCTCCGATTTGAACGGCGCTTCGTCGGAATAGTCGAACCACCAATGGTAGCACGCCTTTTGGGAGCCATTGGATTCGATTGGACAGAGTAATCAAGGGTTTTGAGGGATTTGGAGGGTTTGGAATCAGTTTGGAATGGCTTGAGAATAGTTTAGGAGACGATAGAAATCATTTGGGGTCGACTCCGCCCTTTTTATTTTGACCTAGTTCCACTTAGAGTCGACTCCCGAAAATGAGGTGTCGGCTCCGAACCAGAGAATCTGTCAGCGCCCGAATTAGAGTCGGCTCTACAGAAGCCAGAGTCGGCTCTAATTGCCCAGACAGAACATCAAAAAAGAAGGTGTCGACTCCACAAACTGAGAGTCGACTCTAACAGTTTCAGAGAAAAATCAATTTCAAGGATCTGAAACTGATCAAATTAATCATCAAACTCTAGATAAGTGTTCCTTAGCAATTGGGGAAACAATAAATCAACTTTCTAGATAATTTCCTTATTGAACATCGAGGATTTTCAAGAAATTATAGAAATCTAGATAGTTGTCCTTAGAGTTTCAGAAAATTATTCTAAAGGATCACAAACTCCTAATTCTCCTCTAAGATAGCAAAATCTCTCCTCACTCAAAGGTTTGGTAAAGATATCAGCTAATTGATCATTAGTATTAACATATTCAAGACAAACATCTTTGTTGGTTACATGTTCTCTAATAAAGTGATGTCTAATTTCAATGTGTTTAGTTCTTGAATGTTGAATTGGATTTTTAGTTAGATTGATAGCACTAGTATTATCACATTTAATAGGTATTTTATCAAGTGTGATACCATAATCTTCAAGTTGTCGCTTAATCCAAAGGATTTGAGCACAGCAACTTCCAGCTGCAACATACTCTGCCTCAGCAGTGGATAATGCAACCGAATTTTGCTTCTTGCTAAACCAAGAGATTAAGTTACTTCCTAAAAGTTGGCATACCCCACTTGTACTCTTTCTATCTAACTTACAACCAGCATAGTCAGAATCAGAATAAGCAATCAATTTTAAGGTTGAGTCTCTAGAATACCATAATCCTACATTTTTAGTTCCATTTAAGTATCTAAAGATTCTTTTAACAGCAAGTAAATGTGATTCCTTAGGATTAGATTGATATCTTGCACATAAGCAGACAGAAAACATGATATCTGGCCTACTTGCAGTTAGATAAAGAAGTGATCCAATCATACCTCTGTAATGCTTTTGATCTACTTTCTTACCTACTTCATCCTTGTCCAGCTTGCATGAGGGACTCATTGGCGTACCAAGAGGTTTAGCAGATTCCATACCAAATTTCTTGAGTATTTCCTTTGTATACTTTGTTTGGTTAATGAAAATTCCTGCTTTCTCTTGTTTGATTTGAAGTCCAAGGAAGAAGTTTAGTTCTCCCATCATGCTCATCTCGAATTCTCCCTGCATTAGCTTAGCAAATTCTTGACAAAGAAGATTGTTAGTAGCACCAAATATAATGTCATCAACATAAATTTGAACGATTAATAAATCCTTTCCTTTTCTTTTTAAAAACAATGTTTTATCAACATTTCCTCTAGAAAAGTCATTTTCAATTAAAAATTTACTTAATCTATCATACCAAGCTCTAGGTGCTTGTTTTAAACCATAAAGTGCTTTGTGTAGTTTGAAGACGTGGTTTGGAAATTCATGATCTTCAAAACCAGGAGGTTGTTCAACATAAACTTCCTCATTATAAAACCATTTAGAAATGCACTTTTAACATCCATTTGAAATAAGTTGAAATTCATATGACATGCAAATGCAAGTAATAGCCTAATGGCTTCTAATCTAGCAACAGGTGCAAAAGTTTCATCAAAATCTATACCTTCTTCTTGATTATATCCTTTTGCAACTAGTCTAGCTTTGTTTCTAATTACTATGCCATTTTCATCTAATTTATTTCTAAATACCCATTTAGATCCTATTATAGGGTGATTTTTAGGTCTTTCAACTAGGGTCCAAACTTGATTTCTAGTGAATTGGTTTAATTCTTCCTGCATTGCTAACATCCAATAACTATCTTTTTCGGCTTCCTCTATAGTCTTAGGTTCTATATGAGATACAAATGCAAGATGATTATTGATATCTCTCATTGATGATCTAGTCCTTACACCTTGAGATGGATCACCTATGATTAGGTCCTTAGGATGACCATAAGCATATCTCCAATCTCTAGGTAGATCTTGATCATTTTGAACAGTATCAATACCATCATCCTTAGGTGAGTCATCATCCTTAACTTCAGGTTCCTGATCTGAAGATACATTTAATTTTTCAATATTTCTTTCAATCAAAGATGTATCTTCCTCATCATCAATTTTATCTGAACTTGATGCTAAAGACTCATCAAACACTATATGAATGGATTCTTCTACAACTAAGCTTTTCTTATTAAATACTCTATATGCTTTGCTAGATGTAGAATATCCTAGGAAGATACCTTCATCAGACTTTGCGTCAAACTTCCCAAGATTATCCTTACCATTGTTATGAATAAAACATCTACAACCAAATGCATGAAAATAACTTAAATTTGGTTTCCTATTGATCCAAAGTTCATAGGGAGTTTTCTTAAGGATAGGTCTAATTAGGGCTCTATTTAGAATGTAACAAGCTGTGTTTATAGCTTCCGCCCAAAAATATTTTGGAAGTTGGCTTTCACATAGCATGGTACGGGCCATGTCTTCTAAAGTCCTATTCTTCCTTTCTACAACTCCATTTTGTTGTGGTGTTCTAGGTGCAGAGAAGTTATGATGTATGCCTTTTTCAAAACAGAATTTTTCAAATAAGTGATTTTCAAATTCAGTTCCATGATCACTTCTAATAGACACTATGGTAGTGTTTTTCTCATTGTGACTTTCTTAACAATTTCATGAATATTGAGAAAGTCTCATCTTTGTGAGCCAAAAACATTACCCAAGTGAATCTAGAGTAATCATCTACTATCACTAGACCATATTTCTTTCCTCCTAGACTTGTGGTTCTAGTAGGTCCAAAAAGGTCCATGTGTAGTAGCTCTAGTGGCCTAGTAGTTGAAACAACATTCTTAGATTTGAAAGAAGTTCTTGTTTGTTTTCCAAATTGACATGCATCACATATTCGATTATTTTCAAAATTTAGACTAGGAATACCTTTAACTAAATCCATTTTTAATAATTTGGAAATTAGGTGTGTGCTTGCATGACCTAATCTACGATGCCACAGCCAACCAATCTCATTCATTCTAGCATTATCAGCAACTAAGCAATGATTACTTGGAGATAAATTACTCAAATCAATTAAGTACACATTGCCATAGCGTTTACCAACAAGAATAATGCTATTATCAATGGGATTAGTAACAGTGCAAACAGAAGCTTCAAAGGAGACTTTGAAACCTTTGTCACACAGTTGGCTAATACTTATTAGATTATGTTTAAGTCCATCAACATATAAAACATTATCAATATGAGTAGATGGAGTAATTTGAATCTTACCAATGCCCATGATATGGCCTTGACCATTATCACCAAAAGTAACTACTCCACCTCTTTTTGATTCAAGGGTGATGAATTGATCTTTGTCACCCGTCATGTGTCTTGAGCAACCACTGTCCAAGTACCATTTTCTTTTCAGTCTGATGGCTGCAAGACACTCCTGCAAAACATTTATGTCTTAATTTTAGGTACCCAAGCCTTCTTGGGTCCTTCATGGTTAGAAGCATTAAAATTGTTCCTTTGGGAACCCAAATCATCTTTTTCTTTCTATGTGAAGATTTACACATATATGATTTATGTCCTTTGTCTCCACATTTAAAACAAGTAATGTTTAATGATTTTTCAGCATGTACAAAAATGTTTTTCAATGATTTTTGCTTTTTAAGTGGATTATATCCTAATCCAGCTTTATCAAAAAGCCTTTTGATTTTCCAAAATCATATTAAGTTTGATAGAGCTTAGTGTAAATTTATCAACTATGGGCTTAAGTCTATCAACTTCATTTTTCAAACTTTCTTTTTCTTTTATTAAAAGTTCTTTATCAATAACATGCTTTTCATTTTCTAATGATAGTTTTTGCATTTGAGTTTTCAAATCTTTGTTCTTTGAACTTAGGTTTGCAAAATCATCCATTAATTCATAAAAAGCACTATGTAATTCATCAAAAGTGAAGTCATCAAGAAAACTCGGACTTACCTCATCGTTGTCCGCCATGAAGCATAGATTGGCCATTTCACTCTTTTCTTCTTCTTCGGAACTTGTACTTTCCGAATCGCTCCATGTGGCCATCATTGCCTTCTTTTTGAACCTCCGGGTGCCTTTCTTTAGTTGAGGGCATTCAGATTTAAAGTGACCCGGCTTCTTGCATTCAAAACAAATAACTTCCTTATCTTTGCCCTTGTCCTCATCTTTTCTTGCAAAGGGCTTTTTCTTTTCAAACTTCTTCTTCTTCATGAATCTTTTAAATTTTCTTGTGATGAGTGCCATGTCCTCATCATCACTTTCATCCTCGGATTCATGAGGCTCTTCCATATATTCAGAAATCTTAAGAGCCATATTTCTTTTCTTCTTTGACTCATCTTCATCAACATGTTGTTTGATTTGAAGCTCATGAGTCATCAAGGATCCCAACAGTTCTTCTAGGGGTAGTGTACTTAGATCCTTTGCTTCTTGTATTGCCGTCACCTTAGCTTCCCAAGTCCTAGGCAAGGAACGCAAGACCTTTCTCACAAGATCAGAATTATTATAAGATTTACCAAGACTTTTTAAACCATTAACTATGTCAGTAAATCTTGTAAACATATCAGCAATAGATTCACATGCATCCATTTTAAACAATTCATATTTATGAACTAGCATGTTAATCTTGGATTCCTTGACTTGATTTGTTCCCTCATGGGTAACTTCAAGTCTATCCCAGATTTCCTTAGCAGAAATGCAAATAGATATGCGATTGAATTCATTTGCATCTAATGAACAGTATAAGACATTCATAGCTTTGGCATTGAGTTGTGCCAATTTTCTATCATGTTCATCCCATTCCGTTTCCGGTTTAGGAATCTCCATGCCATTAACTCTAGCAGTGGGTGTGTGTGGTCCATTGACTATAATACTCCATAGATCATAGTCAAGTGCTTGAATGAATATTTTCATTCTAGCTTTCCAATAACCATAGTTAGAACCATTAAATAAGGGTGGTCTATTAGTAGATTGACCTTCGAAAAAGATGAACCAGCTTGAGTTGCCATGTGGATCTTTGACTCTTGATCGTTAGATCAAATCAAATGAGCACTAGCTCTGATACCAATTGTTGGTCCAGATAGCAACCCAAGAGGGGGGGTGAATTGGGTTTTTCAAAAATTAAACTCTTTTGAATATATAACCCCCAAGCGGAAATAAAAACTTAGATTCACAGATTTAAAACTAAGCAACTATAAATGAAGAGTTGAAGATAAAGAGACAATCACGGCAAACACAATAGATTTTATAGTGGTTCGGTGTACCTACACCTACGTCCACTCCCAAGTACCTCTTGGGTCCACACTATAATCAAACTGATTACAGCAGAGTTGTTTTGCAAGCTCACAACTCAAACTTGTTGTTTTCCCGGGCGCACAACGAACCCAGCTGGTTTTCAAGGCTCACCAGCACAAAACCTAAAACCACAAGCAAATGCTTGCACAAGGCTAACTGCCTCAACTGAATCAATCACCAGATTGACCCAGCAAACAATGTAATGAGTTTACAAAAGCAAACTGCTCCTTCAATGAGCAAATATACAATAATGAAAATAAATAGAGATTAGGAACCAAAGCCTGATTCGAAGATCTTGGTGGCTTCTTCCTTCTCTTCCTTTGAATGGATCTTCCTTTGGATATGCTCTTGAGGTTCAGAAGATTGAAAAACTAGGGCTTCTCCCTTCTTTTGAGATTTCTTCTAAGTAGAACAGCAAAGGCTTGGAATCTCTTTCTCTTGGGGAATGAGTATGATCTTTCCTTACAGGTTTTCCCTCTTTTCTTTTCTGATAGATCTCAAGGATTTTCTCTATTCTTTTCTTTTTGCCTCTTTCTTGATTTTTCTTCTCTTCTTTTTGGGATGCAATCACCCCTCTTCTTATAGATTCGATTAATCCATAAATAGTGCAAACTATCCGTTAGAAGCAAGTGAAAAAGGATTAGATCCATAAATAACAATAGCCGTTGGGATTAAAATTGATAAAGTTAAAGTTTAGAGTCGTTCTGACAGTTCTGGAGCCGTGTCTGACATTCTGGAGTCGGCTCTGGCTTTTCTGGAGTCGGCTCTAACTCGAAATAATTTAATCCGCTCGATCTGGAGTCGTCTCTGACTTTTCTGGGGTCGACACAAATTCTTCTGGAGTCGACTCTAGCAGTCCGGGAGTCGACTCTAAGTCGTGGCCTGAAAATCCAACGTTCTGTTGTTTCTGATAGAGTCGGCTCTCACAGTCCCGGAGTCGACTCTAAGTCCGTGCCGTTTTCGGAGTCGGCTCTGCGATTCCATGTGTCGACTCTAATGTCTGCAGTCTTACCTTGACATTAGATTCAACCAGAACTTGATTTTCCTTCTTGATTTTGATCATGAATTAGGCTTATAAACTGAAAGACTTAATCAAAATCATTAGTAACAACAAATGTTATACTCAATTAGTTTTGTTAATCATCAAAATCATCAATTGGGTCAACAATAACCCTAGGGCCAACAATCACAGCAGGCCGAGCCCGTTTAAGTAAAGCCGGATTGGCATCCCCTCGGGACTTAGGGCATCCGGTCCAGCGATCCGAACCCAGAAGGCCAAAGGGATTTTCAGCCACATTCCCCGAGGGCATCATCTCCTTGGACTCAGAGGGGAGCTCAGACAGACCTCCAGAGGGTATGGCAGAAAAATTGAAGAGCTCCTCATGACCAGGGTTCTTCAAGGACTTAACAGCCTGAATGAGGGATTTTCTCTGACCCTTAGGAGCCTTCTGAGGTAAATGAAGGATCACAGGGGAGTGAAGCTCTCCAGAAGCCGGCAGAGTAGCAGCATTTGAAACCCCTTGCATAGCTACAGTAACCGGCACGAGGTCCTCTTCCTGGCACGGCCCCAACAGAGACTTAGGGAGGCCAGAGGAGGAGAATCTGACATGATGAGAGGAAGAGGTAGGAGATGCCCTCCTACGAGAGGTCTTACGAGGAACTAACCAGCCCTCCTCCCCTGCCTCAATCAACGGATTAACCTTCCCCGACGGCACCTCCGGACTGGAACGAAGGTTAGAGTCCACCACAGGGGGATGACGACGGGTCCGGAGAGCGGCCATCCAAGGACCAAAACGCGGAGCAGCAGAGGAAGTAGCAGAGTCCTTGGAGGAAGAACACGGGCCAGAGAGGTGGATGGATCCACAGAAGGAGCAGATACCTTCAACATGCTCATAGACAAATTGTTGCCAGAAGGGACTGCCGCTCACTCTGAACTGAGCTCCAGGACGAAGAGGATGGCTCAGATCAACACAAATGCAGGCCCTAGCGAAGCCTCCCCGTCTCCTCTCCTTCGTAGACAAATCCATATTCACATACCGTCCGGCCACAGACAGAATTGCTCGGAGAGAGTCTTTCGTCCAATACTCAATCGGCAAATTGGGAAGCCTAATCCAGAGCAGAGCATGATGCAGAGCATCATCCGCAGGGATGAAGCCCGGACGCCACGGCTCAGCAGCAAGAGGCTTCCCATTGACCATCCATGGCTGCGACAGCACAGCATCACGAGCAGCCTAGAGTTCAAATTTGAGCAAGAAGTACGAAAGGCCATACTGATTATCTCAATCCGACCTTCAATGCCGCCTCTGCGAAGCTCCCGGATAACGGCTTCAGGGGGAACCCAACGGAAGAGACTTCGCACAATCAGCCCAAATTGAGACCAATCCGAGATCTCCTGATCTATTGCCATCACTGGGAGCTGGATTACCTCAGGAAACAGCTTCTCCAGGGCTTCAATTTCATCCGGTGAAGGCGACGAAGCCAACCAGACGAAGGAGCTCCCGCCTTGACGCCGAGAAGAAGCTGCAGAGGACTTTCGCCGATCACCGCCGGTCGAAGGAACGGGGATGCCGTCGGCCATCATCCACTGAGAGATGATCGGAAATAATTGACAGCCACCGGAGATCGGGAAGAAAGAAGGACGAGTGCAAATCTTAAAGACCGAACTTCAACACAGAAACACTGCTTTAATAATCGGGCGTGTCAAAAATACTGTAGCAGAAAGAGCCAGAGCACTGTAGCAAAAAGTGGAGAAAATTGGAGAAAATCGCCAGAGCAAAACACTGTAGCAACTCGTCAATAGTTTGGTTTGTGTCTTGGTTCAACATAGCAGGAATTCTAGAGGTCAAGAATATCTGAACTTTTTTGCAGCGCAAACGACGCACGGCGTTCTTGTCCAAAGCGTTACGTTGTGGTTGTAAATGATTGATGCCAGCACGTGAGAATTTGGAGCTAGCGCTGATGATCGAGATAAGACCTCGCTCGATGGAGAAGCCTGCGATCTCGGTTATTTACTTATTTGCTTCTTGATGATGATAGAGATGGGACCTTGCTTCGGAGAAGCTTGCGATCCCGGTTATTTACTTATTTGCTTCTTGGTTAAACGTCAAGCTCCTTTCTTTTGAGCTCGAATCCAAACGTGAGCTAATAGTAGCAAGTCCAGAGATGGGACACGTCTAGAAGGTCTGGAGACTTTCCTTTGAGGGCAAATTTCTTTTGGGGCAACTTCTTACCTGCGCCGCTTGAACAAAGGGCGGGCATGAAGAGCACATTCTGGAGGGTCAAATCACCGGCTAAATTAAGTTCCCTGTGGACTCTATAACCAGCGGAGGATAGAATGCAGAAGAACCTATCTAGAAAGATTCGAGGATGGAACTTGATGGGGCTAATGGACCCATGGGCCATAATGACCGTATATGAGCTTGGCCTCGATAAATTGGCCTTTCTCTTGGCGGGCTCAGCAAGTTCAGGTGGCTTCCGGCTCACAAAAGCCTTACCACCTTTTATCTCTCCTTCCTAGACGGCCTCATGATCCGTCTCGGCCTTCGGCTTTCAATTTTCTCCCCGGCCCTCTCCAGACGGAGGCTCCCTACTTCAAGGTCCTCTGGGCAACCCGGCCGCCTTCAGATGCTCTCAGATCCATCCTCTAGCTACCTCCGAATTCCACGGAAGCTCCTGATCCTCAGTTCTATCTTAGCCGACTACCGCGGACTCCCTTCCCGGCTCACGGACGTCCTCGGCCACGACGGCCTCCGGCCTTCACCTTTGCTCCGAAGGCTTCGTCTCGGCTTCCCCCTCGAACTTTCGGCTCTGTCCCGGCCTTCCAGTTCTGTCCCAGCCACTGCTGTGGACTCCCTTCCCGGCTCACCGACGTCCCCTGCCATGACAGCCTTCGACCTTCACCTATGCTCCGAAGGCTTTCATCTCGGCTCCCCCCCCAGTCTCCCAGCTCCGTCCCGGCCTCCCAGTTCTGTCCCAACCGACTGTCGTGGACTCCCTTCCAGGCTCACGAACGTCCCCGGCCTTCACCTCTGCTCCGAAGGCCTTCGTCTCGGCTTCCCCCCCCCAGTCTCCCGGCTCCTTCTCGGCCTCCCAGTTCTGTCCCGGCCGATTGCCGCTGACTCCCTTTCCGGCTTATGGATATCCCCAGCCTTCATCCTCGCTTTTAGCCGCCCGACTCCTCCGACCTTCGTCCCAACTCCAGCTCTATTACGACAGCTTCTAGTCCCTACCCGGCCTCGAGGTCCTTCCCGGCTCACGGACGTCTCCGGATCACGGCTCCCAACCTTAGCTCCCCTATCCCCTGACCCGAAAAAGGGGGGGCCAGCCGCATCTTTGCTTTTAGCCAGTGCTCTCCCATACTCAACTCCGGCTCCACGCAACTGGCACCAGTGAACGAAGACAGTTCTCGGCTCCAGCTACCTCCGGAGCCCGATGGACCTGGCTTCCACTTTCCTCTTCCACCATCAAGCTCCAAGAGGTGCTGCTCCCAGCTCCAGCTCCGGAGCCAGACGAGCGACGCCCGTCTGCTCCCGGCCTCGTCTCCCGATAGCTCGTCCCCGACTCCCTCGGCCATGCATGTATTCTACGCAGCATGCGCATGAGGCTTCTTTCTCCCGAACCCGCTTTCAGCTTCCGACACCCGTCCGACTCCACGGAAGCTCCCGACCACGGGCTGGACCCGGTTTCCGGCTTGGCCCTCGTCGGCCTTGACTCGCCAGCCTCATCCTCGCCGGCCTCGTCCTCGTGATCCAAGACGGAGGCAACAAAGTGTAATGTGGGAGGCACATCTGACAATCGCTTGACAAGACTAAGCTCACGGACTACTTACAGCCCACGTACCTTACATGACTTTACCTATCAATCATATGCCATCCACTGCTACAGTTGTCCAAGTCAAGTAGCATCCACCAACTAGCTGCAGTCATCCACTTTGACTGGACTTGACCTTTAGCCCTGACATATCAAATAAGGAAGTAAGCCTCACTATTGTGTCATTTCCTTAAATGCTCTGACAAGTGACAGCACCTCAAGTCTCATAGACACCAGCCCTGACATTGAACCCACAAAAGTCATCATTATGAAGCCTCAACCACTCAAACCAGATATACTCCATGCATCTATAAATTGGGTAAGAGGGACTCCGACGAAGTAACTTGAACAACTTACTACGCTCCTAAACGCTCATTCTTGCTCACAAAGAGCACGGCTCTAAGCCTCTCTTTTTTCTCTTTTTCGAGCTTTCTCAAGCTCACGGTTGTTGCTCAGAGCACTGACTTGAGCGTCGAAAGGACACCGCCGAAATCTCTAGTTCTTAGGACTTTTTGTAGGTTTTTCATGCGCGAGAAGCTCATCGAAGGATCCGAGCTCATTGAAGGAGGCGACCGAACGCTCATAAACATTCGAGAAGGATGATCCGACAATAATCGAACTGAATGTTTATCATATATTTCTCGCATAAGGTTTGTAAGTGTTCAACAGCTATCATGGCTATTTTCTAAGGTTTAATTATGAAATGACTATTTTTTAAGGTTTAATTGTGACATAAGAAGGTATAAATAGAGGTGATAATTTTACCTTCATCTACCAAAACCCAGCTCCGATCCAGATTGATCTTCAAGCCTTGATGAATATATTTCAAAAAAAAAAAAAAATTTATGAGCAAAACCACAACAAAACTGGCATATATATATATATATATATATCACACATCGTTTAATGTTTTTAATCATGATTTAAAATGTAGTTTAAAAAATAAAGTTGGTAAAAATATAGAAATTTTTTTAAAATAGAATTCAAATATCGGTGTGGTTATCAAACAATATAAATATTAGATATGATTTATTATAAATCATCTAAAAGTTGAGTCTTTTTTATTAAAATATTGAAAGCAAATCATATAGTTTTAAAAAAGTATACGTATATGAGTGGATGTACCAGACTTCTTGATATCTGAACCTGAACGTCTAGCAATGATGTCACTATAAAGGTAAGGGCAGAGGTTGGATGGGTCTGACCAAGCCGGACGGGGGTCAAATGGTTTGCTCTAGGCATTTGGTCACACCGAATCCAAACTTGAGTCAAGTATAATCTGAATCCACCCTATCATATATATATATATATATATATATATATATATATATAGCGAGAGTGTGCGTAAATAAATTTGACTATATTCAATATAACCAATTTGATAATATTTCTCATGCTTAAATTTATATAGATTCTGAATTTATTATATATTTTTTATCATTAGTATTTGTAAATTGAATGAATTCTAGAATGGAAGAAATGACCAAGAATAAACTTAGCTATATTTAAATGTAGCTAAATTCATCCCTTTCTCCTCTTTCTTTCTCTTTATGTGTGTACATGAAATAAATTTAATTATATTTGAATATAGTCAAACCTTAATCCAGTCATCTCTTTCACTCTTGGATTCTATAATTTACTAATATGAAAGAATAAAAAAAAGTAAAAGAAGTAGGATAACTTTGAGATTCATGTGATTTTAAGAATGAAAAAAATGATCAAATCCTGAACCCGACTACATTCGAATATAACCAAATTTAACTCTCTCTCTCTCTCTGTATATATATAGAGAGAGAGAGAAGAATGAATAGCTTCTATTTGCACCACCAAAATTACTTAGTACACCTCTCACTTAACAAAAAAATATATCAATTTTACCCCTAAAAAACTTTACCAAAATGCCTCCGTATTACTCTCTACACCCTTCTGAACAAAACACCCCTCCTCCCACCCCTCCCTCCCCTCCCCTCTCCCATATTCATATGAAAAAAAATCTCCTCAATCAATTTCTACCCTTGTTTGAAGAGATTTCAACCTTCAATTGAACAATGGACAAGCAACTAGTGATTTGGGAAGGTTCTACGGACGCAAAGGTTCATTTTTTAACTTGTTTCTATTATTTTTTTGTTAACAGTTTGTGTTTTGTTCGGCCACACAGGGCCGAACAAATCACATCTGTTCAGCCACATAGGGCCAAACATAGGGCTCCTATTCGGCCACACAGGACCGAACAGGAGGGTTTATGGTAATTTAGGATTAGGGTTTAAAATGATTTTTTGACCGTGTAGGGTGATACTTTAACCGAATGTAGCATGATTGGCTCTGAATGTGTGATGGATTACACAAATTAATTTACAACTTACAAGGTCTGATAATTTTGATTGCAATTATTTTATTAGTTAACTGAGCAATGTGTAAAATTATCTACTCATATTAAACTATTTATTATATAGATATTCAAGTGTAGAGAAGACTTATGTAATTGGTGTCGGAAAACTTGAAGGAGGAATGGATTTGTGGTTATTATTAAAACTTCTAATTCAGATAGCAATGTTAAGAAACCAAGAATTGCATTTGCTTGCGAGAGAAGTGGTACCTGCAGAAGTAAAAGTATAAAGAAAAGGAATTAAAGACCAGGGCCAGTGGCACTGAGAAGTGTGAATGCCCTTTTGCATTAAGAGAAAAGAAATTGGACATTGCAGATGATTGGATGTTAATGATCGTTTGTGGTGTGCACAATCATCCGGCTACGAAGCATCTCGAGGGGCACTCATATGCTAGACGATTATCTAAGCAAGAGACTTCATTGATAGTGGATATGTCAAAGAGTTTGGTTCGGTCAAAGGACATATTATCCATATTAAAGCAAAGTGATGCTGTTGACCCAATTATTGATTTTGATGATTAACAAAAGCATTGAGTACATTGCTTATGTTTCTGATAAGTTTGACAAGTGTTTCAGGAATTAAGATTGGTTATTCATCAATATGTTACTTAGAAAATCTGTTTCAAGTTGAAGTTAAAAGGAATCAATAAAAGTTCAGAACTTGGAGCCGACACCCTAAGTCCTTGGAGTTGACACCTAAGAGTATCAGAATAGTGTTGATTTTTAGCACGATTCGGAGCCGACTCCTAGATTCCTGGAGCCGACACATAAGAAATTAGAGTCGACACCTGCAGAGTGTGGAGCCGACCCCAAGCCAGTTACAGAAAGTGGTTTTTTAGGCACTGGTGGAGCTGACACCTTCAGAAAATTAGAGTCGACCCCAGATCTCACCGAGTCGATACTTCAAAAATCTCGGAGCCGACACCTTGATGGATCATCTTTTTCTATTTTTGTACACTCGATCTGGAGCCGACACCTGAAGACCTGAAGTCGACCCCTCCATGTCAGAAACAGAATTTCAATTTTTCCAACGGATATATTTTTCTTACCTAACCTCTAACAGATCTATTTTCTTTTTGTAAGGATCATCCAAGGACAACTCCAACGGCTATTTCTCATCTACTCGTGGATTGGAATGTATATAAAAAGGGATTGAAGCCATTCAAAATGAGAGGAATGGAAAAATAGAGAAACAAAAAGAAAGAAAGAGAAATCAAAAATCCCACTTCAAGAAATCTTTTGAGCCAAAGCCTATTTACTATTGAGAGTTAGAAGAGGAATCCAAAGACGTCAAAAAGATATATTTCAAAGGATTTCCTCAGCTTTGAAAAAGAGGGAGAAAAGCCCTAAAATCTTCAGTCGGTTCTTCATCTCTTCAAGTGCTCTACTTCCATTTAATTCAAAAGAGGAGAAGGAGAAAAGAGAAGAAGAAAAGCTCAAGCCCTACATTGCTTCAGAAATCAGGCTTTTCTATTTTTATTTACTTATATTGTTCATTTGCTCAATTTAGGAGTTGTTATTGTTATAAATTCTTAATTGATTTATAGTTTGTCTAATTCAATCAGAGGATTGAATTAGTGGAGGTATACTTCGAGACAAGCTAATGAGAGCTTATGGTTAGGTTTTGCTGGTGAGCTTGTGAAAACCAGCTGGGTTCATTGTGACCCCGGGAAAACAACAAGTTTTTGAGTTGTAAGCTTGTAAAACAACTCGACTGTAATCTAGTGGATTATAGTGTGGACCCAAGTGCTGCTTGGGAGTGGACGTAGGTGTTGGATACACCGAACCACTATAAAAACTTTGTAGTTGTCGTGCTTTGTCTCTCTTTCTCTCTATCTTATTTATTTGTGCTTAGCATTTATATATACATTGCACTCAAGCATCTTCATATCAAAGCAATTGGTTTTTAAAGTGTTAAATTTTTTTTAGAACCTAATTCACCCCCCCTCTTGGGTTGCCATCTGGGCCAACAATTGGTATCAGAGCTAGTACTCATTATTTATTTGATCTAACGATCAAGAGTTAAAGATCCAAATGGCAGCTCAAGCTGGATCTTCATTTGCTGAAGGTCATTCTACTAATAGACCTCCTTTGTTTAATGGTTCAAATTATTCTTATTGGAAAGCTAGAATGAGAATTTTTATTCAAGCTTTAGATTATGAACTATGGAGTGTAATCACTAATGGACCTAGTACACCCACACACTTAGTAGATGGTTCAATAGTTCCTAAACCCGAAAGGGATTGGAATGAGAATGATAGGAAGATGGCTCAGCTTAATGCAAAAGCCATGAATGTTTTATATTGTGCTTTAGATGCTAATGAGTTCAATAGAATTTCTACATGTATTTCCGCAAAAAAAAAAAGGGATAGATTAGAGTTACCCATGAGGGTACTAATCAAGTTAAAGAATCAAAAATTAATATTCTAGTGCACAAATATGAATTGTTTAGCATGGAACAAAATGAAACTATCACATGCATGTACACTAGATTTACTGATATTGTAAATGGTCTAAAAAGTCTTGGTAAGACATACTAACTTTGAATTGGTGCGCAAAATCCTTAGGTCTCTTCCAAGATCATGGAAAGCGAAAGTAACTGCCATCCAAGAAGCCAAAGATCTAAACATATTACCTTTAGGAGCTACTTGGATCATTAATGACCCATGAACTGACTATGAAGCAACATCAGGAGGAAGAAGTTAAAAAGAAGAGAACGATTGCCCTTAAAGCTGCAGAAAAGGAAACAAGCAGCAGTGAGGAAGAAGAGGAAGATGATGAGACAGCTCTCCTTGCTAGGAAATTTAAGAAATTTATGCAAAGAAAGACCCTTCCATAAGAAAATATGGAATAAAAATGGAAGGAGAAAAAGAAAAAGAGAAGGACAAGAACAAAGAAAGAGAAAGACCCCCTCATATGTTATGAATGTAAGAAACCGGGGCACTTTAGATATGATTGTCCTCAATTGAAAAAGGGATATAAGAAAAAGAAAAAGGCATATGTTGCAACATGGAGTGAAAGTGATGAATCTTCTACCGAAGAGGAACAAAAGGAAGTTGCAAACATTTGCTTTATGGCAAACGACGACAATGAGGTAAGTTCTGAAAACCCTTGTGATGATTTCATATTTGATGAATTGTTTGATGCATTTAATGAACTAGTAAGTGATTTCAAAATTTTGAAAAAGAAAAGCAAATCTTTGAAAAATGATAATTCAATTCTTATTAAAGAAAAAGATAACCTAACTCATGAAGTTGAAAAACTGAAATCTGAAAATAAAATTTTGATAAAAGAGAGAGAATCAATTTCCAATGAAAATGTTAGTTTAAAGAAGGAAGTTGATAAATATAAAAATATAGTTGATAAATTTACATATAGTTCTGAAAAACTTAATCTGTTATTGAGTAATCAAAGAGCTATATTTGACAAAGCTGGATTAGGTTATAAGCCTAACAAGAAACAAAAGTATGTTAAAAATTTCTTTGGAAGAGAACAAGATAAAAATGAAGTTTCATGTCATTGTTGTAACAAGAAAGGACATAAAGCCTTTGAATGCAATTTTAGAAAAACTAATTTAAGTATTAAAGGAAAGAAAATATGGGTTCCAAAAGGAACAATTTTCATCTCTACTAACCATGAAGGACCCAAGAAAGCTTGGGTACCTAAACAGAGAGTTTGATCATCTTGCAGGAGTGTCTTGCGGCCAAAAGATCAAAACGAAAGTGGTATCTTGATAGCGGCTGTTCAAGGCACATGACGGGTGACAAGGATCAATTCATCACCCTTGAAGATAAAAGAGGAGGAGTTGTTACATTTGGAGATAATGGTAAAGGCCAAATTATGGGATTTGGTAAAATTCAGATAACTCCCTCTACTTTTATAGAAAATGTCTTATATAGATGGTTTAAAGCATAATTTAATTAGTATTAGCCAATTGTGTGATAAAGGTTTCAAAGTTTCATTTGAAGCTTCTATCTGCACTGTTTCTAATCCCATTGATAATAGCATTGTATTTATTGGTAATAGAAATGGCAATGTATACTTAATTGATTTAGACAATTTGTCTACTGGTAATCATTGCTTAGTAGCTAATAATGCTAATGTAAATGAGATTGGATGGTTATGGCATCGTAGATTAGGTCATGCAAGCACACACCTAATTTCAAAATTAATTAGAATGGACTTAGTTAAAGGACTTCCAAAGTTAGATTTTAAAAACAACAAATTTGTGATGCATGTCAATTTGGAAAAAACTAGAAACTCTTTCAAATCAAAAAATTGTTTCTACTTCTAGGCCACTTGAGCTACTTCACATGGACCTTTTTGGACCTACTAGAACAACAAGTCTAGGAGGAAAGAAATATGGCCTTGTGATAGTAGATGATTATTCTAGATTCACTTGGGTATTATTTTTGGCTCACAAAGATGAGACTTTCTCAATATTTCTGAAATTCTTCAAGAAAGTCACTAATGAGAAAAATAACACCATAGTGTCTCTTAGAAGTGATCATGGCACAGAGTTTGAAAATCACTTATTTAAAAATTTCTGCACTGAACATGGCATTCATCATAATTTTTCAGCACCTAGGACACCACAACAAAATGGAGTTGTAGAAAGAAAAAATAGGACTTTAGAAGACATGGCCCGTACCATGCTATGTGAAAGCCAACTCCCAAAGTACTTCTGGGCGGAAGCTATAAACACGGCATGTTACATCCTTAATAGAGCCCTAATTAGGCCAATCCTTAAGAAAACACCTTATGAATTATGGCATGATAGAAAACCAAAAATAGGTTATTTTCATGTATTTGGTTGTAAATGTTTTATTCATAATAATGGAAAAGATAATCTTGAAAAATTTGATGCAAAATCTGATGAAGGCATATTCTTAGGATATTCAACAACTAGCAAAGCCTATAGAGTATTTAACAAGAAATCCTTAATTGTAGAAGAATCTATTCATGTAGTTTTTGATGAGTCTTTAGCATCAAGTTCAGAAAAGATTGATGATGAGGAAGATACAAATATACTAGAAAGAGATATTGAAAAATTAAATATAGATGTATCTTCAGATCATGAACAAGAAGCTAAAGATAATGATTCACCTAGGGTTGATGTTATTGATACTAATCATAATGAGGTAGATCTTCCTAGAGATTGGAGATATGCCTATGGTCATCCAAAGGAATTGATTATAGGTGATCCATCTCAAGGTGTAAGAACTAGATCATCAATGAGAAACATCAATAATCATCTTGCATTTGTATCTCAAATTGAACCTAAAACTATTGAAGAAGCTAAAAAGATAGTAATTGGATGATAGCTATGCAAGAAGAATTAAACCAATTTACTAGGAATAATGTATGGTCCTTAGTTGATAGACCTAAAGGTCATTCAGTTATAGGATCTAAATGGGTATTTAGGAATAAATTAGATGAAAATGGCATAGTAATCAGAAATAAAGCTAGATTAGTTGCAAAAGGATATAATCAAGAAGAAGGAATTGATTTTGATGAAACTTTTGCACCTGTGGCTAGATTAGAAGCAATTAGATTATTACTTGCATTTGCATGTCATATGAATATCAATTTATTTCAAATGGATGTTAAAAGTGCATTTTTAAATGGTTTTATAAATGAGGAAGTTTTTGTAGAACAACCACCTGGTTTTGAAGATCATGAATTTCCAAATCATGTTTTCAAATTACACAAAGCATTATATGGTTTAAAACAAGCACCTAGAGCTTGGTATGATAGATTAAGCAAATTTCTAATTGAAAATATTTTTCTAGAGGAAATGTAGACAAAACCTTATTTTTGAAAAGAAAAGATAAAGACTTATTAGTAGTACAAATATATGTAGATGATATTGTATTTGGTGCTACTAACAATCTTTTGTGTCAAGAATTTGCTAAGTTAATGCAGGGTGAATTCGAGATGAGCATGATGGGAGAACTCAACTTCTTCCTAGGACTTCAAATCAAACAAAGCAAAGAGGGATTTTCATCAACCAAACAAAGTACGCCAAGGAAATTCTTAAGAAGTTTGGAATGGAATCAATCAAACCTCTTGGAACACCTATGAGTCCTTCATGCAAACTAGACAAAGATGAAGATGGTAAGAAAGTTGATCAAAAGCACTACAGAGGTATGATTGGATCTCTACTTTACTTAACTACAGTAGACCTGATATCATGTTTGTGTTTGTTTATGTGCTAGATTTCAATCTGAACCTAAAGAATCTCATTTAATTGCTGTAAAAAGAATACTAAGATACCTAAATGGAACTAAAAATGTAGGATTATGGTACTCTAGAGACTCAACATTAAATTTGATTGCTTATTCTGATTCTGATTATGCTGGATGTAAACTAGATAGAAAAAGTACAAGTGGTGCATGTCAATTTTTAGGAAGCAACTTAATCTCTTGGTTTAGCAAAAAAAAATTCGGTTGCATTATCTACTGCTGAAGCAGAATATGTTGCAGCTGGAAGTTGCTGTGCTCAAATCCTTTGGATTAAGCGACAACTTGAAGATTATGGCATTACACTTGATAAAACTCCTATTAGATGTGATAACACAAGTGCAATCAATTTAACTAAAAATCCTATACAACATTCAAGAACTAAACATATTGAAATTAGATATCACTTTATTAGAGAACATGTAGCTAATGGTGACATTTGTCTTGATTATGTTTGTACTGATGAACAATTAGCTGACATATTTACGAAACCCCTAAGTGAAGAAAGATTCTGCTATCTTAGAGGTGAATTAGGAATTTGTGATCCTTTAGAATAATCTAAACCTCCTAGGATCAATTATCTAGATTTCAATCATTCTTCTTGAAGATTATTCTCATGATTCTAAGGAAAACTTATCTAGAAAGATGAATTCCTTGATTTATTCAAATTTGATAACCTTTTGGACAAGTTTCGGATCATTTGAAACTGTCAATTTTTCACTGAAACTTTCTTGGAGTCGACACCACAGTTGGTGGAGTCGACACCTCTACATATTGCTCTGTCTGTGTTTCTGGGAGTCGACACCTGGCTTTGCGGAGCCGACTCCATTTCGAGCGCTGACTGTTCAACGAGTTGGAGTCGACCCCTCGCTTTGCGGGAGTCGACACCTGGTGGACCCAATTCGATTATATTAGGGCAGAGTCGACACATTTCATTTTCTAATCTCTTCGTTTCATCCCCAAACTCTTCCCCATTTCACTCAAGCCTTTGAATCCTTCAAATTCACCATCCCCTTGCTTCCAATGGCACCAAAGCGTGGATCATCGTTCGGAGCGCCCATTACCACCGGGAGAAGGACGGCGAGGCGTCCAGCTCGCCAACCAATGCCCAGTTCGTCCTCAACCTCCTCTTCTTCAACTCAAAGTGTGAATCCTCCTACTTCCTCCCCTCAAGTTGATTTATTAGCTGAAAGATCATTACAACTGGTAGGAAAGTAGATTTCAACTTTTTTGAATCAGAGGGTTTTTCTTTAGGGAGACAGTTAAAGGAAATGGGTTGGGAAAGTTTTTGCTCAATGGATGTTCCAACTTACCCAAGTCTAGTAAAGGAATTTTACAACAATTTGTCTAGAGGAGATGGCGGGCTTGTTAGCTCAGTCAGAGGTACTAGAATTCATTTGACAGCCAAAATTTTAGGGAATTTATTGGAAATCCCTGCTATTGGTTTGATAGCAAGTGCACATAGTGAGAGGGGTATAGCACTTTCTAGACTACTTGGCAGAGAGATGACTGACTTTGAGGAAGTTTGTGCTAATCAACTACCCTAGAGCTTAGATTGCTTCATAATATTTGTAGTCGGATCTTGTTTCCCAAGACCGGCAGGTTTGATTATGTCTCGGAGCGAGATGTTGTAGTTATGGACAGTGTGATTACGGGACAGCCTCTTAACCTACCAGGAATGATTATTGGATATATGGCAGAGGCAGGCAGCAGGAAGAGAGCTACACTTCCTTATGGCATGGTTTTGACGAGAGTATTTCGAAGCCAAGGAGTTAGCATTCTGAAAATGAGCCCTTAAAGAGACTTCGGCACACTGATTACTACAATTCTGCTACTTTGCACCGGATGGGTTTTAAGAAGGTGAATGGTATTTGGTTAAGGAAAGGTCAGGATGAATTGAGAGCTACTGGAGCTGACTCTGTGGACCATGGACCTTCCGAGGTAGGACCCTCAGCTAGGCATCACTCGCCTCCACCGAGTTGTTCAGAACCTCCGGAGGCACCCCGGCGACTTCAGCACCTGCACCTACAGTTATACCTGATTCTGTACCCCCTTCTTACAGTTCTTCTGGTTTTTCTGATATACAGTTAGAGCAGCTCAAAAATCTTTTGGCTAATCATGAAGATAGAATAAAAGCTGAGCTTGAAGTTAAATTTTTGAATATTAAGGAGATCCTCTACTCTATAGAAGACAAGGTTACCAGATTTGGTTCATCTTTTGAAACTTCTTCAGAGGCTTTGAAATCGGACATAAAGCTTATTTTTGAAAAGATCAAAGATATAGGAGGAGACTCAGATATTTACTCTAAGTGCAATGCAGAGCTTCAAGATAAAATTGTTACTGCATCTGCTTTTATTGATGACAAGCTAAACGGTTTCATGAATGTTCAAAAGGAAGGAATGGGAAAGATTTTAGAAGAATTGCAGAGACTTCTTAGATTTTAGAATTTTAGTTTTGATGTACTAAAGTTTAGTTTAAATCTTTTGATGTAATGTTTAAGTTTAATATGTTTTGAGGTTTTGATGTAATTAAAGTAATGTTTTGTTCAATGATGTATGAAAGCACTCATGATGTAATGTTTTGATACTTTAATGAAATCATATTTACTAAAGTTGAATCTTGATATTGAGTAACTTGAATTGAATGTTGATTCACTTAATGTTTAATGATTTTAATCTATATTATTTACATCTTCCTAACCTTTTTGTTGATTACAAAAAAGGGGAGAAGTAAATGATATTTGTATATGCATAAAAGTTATAATTGAATATAAAAGGGGAGATTCAATGTTAATGTTAAGAAGAAACGATAATTACATATATACATTGAATGAATCTCATTAGTTAATTGGCACCAAGCATTGAATGAACTTAATTGCATGAGATTTAATGATAAGAAGAAAAGATGTTATTTTGATTATCATAGGGGGAGCTACCTCATTCAGGGGGAGCTTAACTATGACAATTTTCTATGTGTTGAAATTTTCATTGATTAATCAGGCATATACTCAATGTTTTTGTCATCATCAAAAAGGGGGAGATTGTTGACCCAATTATTGATTTTGATGATTAACAAAAGCATTGAGTACATTACTTATGTTTCTGATAAGTTTGACAAGTGTTTCAGGAATTAAGATTGGTTATTCATCAATATGTTACTTAGAAAATCTGTTTCAAGTTGAAGTTAAAAGGAATCAATGAAAGTTCAGAACTTGGAGCCGACACCCTAAGTCCTTGGAGTCGACACCTAAGAGTATCAGAACAGTGTTGATTTTCGGCACGGTTCGGAGCCGACCCCTAGATTCCTGGAGCCGACACATGAGAAATTAGAGTCGACACCTGCAGAGTGTGGAGCCGACCCCAGGCCAGTTACAAGAGTGATTTTTTCGGGCACTGGCGGAGCCGACACCTTCAGAAAATTAGAGTCGACCCCAGATCTCACCGAGTCGACACTTCAAAAATCTCGGAGCCGACACCTTGACGATCATCTTTTTCTATTTTTGTACACCTGATCTGGAGCCGACACCTGAAGACCTGGAGTCGACCCCTCCACGTCAGAAACAGAATTTCAAGTTTTCAACGGATATATTTTTCTTACCTAACCTCTAACGGATCTATTTTCTTTTTGTAAGGATCATCCAAGGACAACTCCAACGGCTATTTCTCACCTACTCGTGGATTGGAATGTATATAAAAAGGGATTGAAGCCATTCAAAATGAGAGGAACGAAAAAATAGAGAAACGAAAAGAAAGAAAGAGAAATCAAAAATCCCACTTCAAGAAATCTTTTGAGCCAAAGCCTATTCACTATTGAGAGTTAGAAGAGGAATCCAAAGACGTCAAAAAGAGATATTTCAAAGGATTTCCTCAGCTTTGAAAAAGAGGGAGAAAAGCCCTAAAATCTCCAGCTGGTTCTTCATCTCTTCAAGTGCTCTACTTCCATTTAATTCAAATAATATGGGGCTTCTCAATTGCAGATGTTAAATAAATTGAGAGAGATTGCAAGTCCAGATAGTAATTCTCTTGAAGAACCTGCAAAAAGGATGACTAGTTTACGTGGCCATGCTTCATTGAAGGTTGATACGTCTACTCGTTGTGACCCTTCTGCCTTTGAATTGGTTCTCTCTGGACAAGATAGTTATTCACCTGGCAGTAAATTATTATGGGCATGTCAACAATGCAAATGCAAAAGAGGCAGTCGAGGAAGAAGGTAAGAAGCATTTCTTTCATTTTTAAAAAAGAGTATTGTGCCGATGTGTACCGGGTCATGTCATGCCCATGCCAGGGTGTGCCGATGTATGTCGGCCCAAGTCAGGGCGTGCCGGTCGGCTTATGTCGGGGCATGCCGGACCATGCCGGGGTGTGCCATGCCCATGCCAGGGCATGCCAACGTGTGCCAACCCATGTTAGGGCATGCCGGTTGACTCGTGCTGGCCTTTGTCGGGGCATGCCGGCACATGCCAGCCTGTGCTGATAAGTGTCGGGGCATGCCGATGCATGTCAGCCCATGTTAGGGTGTGCTGGGATGTGCCGAGGCATGCCATGCCGAGACGTGTTGGGCCGTGCCGGTGTGTGCCGAGGCATGCTAGTTATTATTAGCATGCAATTATTTGC
This sequence comes from Calamus simplicifolius, assembly GCA_900491605.1. NCBI lineage: Eukaryota > Viridiplantae > Streptophyta > Magnoliopsida > Arecales > Arecaceae > Calamus > Calamus simplicifolius. The sequence goes on from UESW01003858.1 coordinate 310,426, forward strand.
AATATAATAAGAGGCATTCGATATGATTTGCAGGATTTTCGTCCTCGACCCCGGTCATATAAGCCAACGATCTATATTGATTAAATTCCAAATGGGTTGAGGCCATTCATCTAGCATATCAAGGATGTAAAAGCTGATGGCAATTGTGGATTCAGGGCAATAGCTGACTTGCTGGAATTTGGAGAGGAGGATTGGCTTTGTGTTAGGAAGGATTTATTACATAAGTTGCAATGTCATTCAAAGCACTATTGCGCTTTATATATTGTCGAAGGGAGGTTTGACAAGATCGCTCATGCATTATCATATTTTGAGGATTGTCTACTATCTGACCGGTGGATGACTATACCGAATATGGGACACCTTATAGCATTTCGCTATAACGTTATCCTATACCACCTCTCCTTGCAACAATGTCTTACATTCCTACCTCTTAGATCGGTGCCTCTTCCTCCTATATCCTATAAAGATATTGGAGTGGCTTTCGTAAATGGCAATCATTTTGTGAAGGTATTAATTAAATGTCTTTTACTCATCTTTAAATGACTCATAAATTAAATGAGTAATATTGTTTACTAATTTATATTTTTTGTAGGTGTTTCTATTATCGGATTATCCCGTTTCGCTAATAGCGACCAACTGGCGAAGATATTATTTACCTTGTGCTTTCAGATGGGCAACTTCATATGAATCTAGGATCCAATAGTTTAAAGAAACTATCTCGTCAGTTATTATAATTAGCAAGACTGTTGAGTTGTAGATTGCATTAATTATCAATCTTCAAATTTGTATAATGCTTGACATTTTTATATTAAGTGCATTAAATTTCAACTCTAACAAAAAAAATAAAATTTAAAGGAACCTCAAACTTTCATTCAAATTTTGATGTATTTTACAAAAAGATATGATAAAAGCTACAAAATACATGAGATACATAATCAATCCCCATCTCATCGTCGTCGACGCTTGTATTGCTGTGGCAATGCATGACTAGGGCCAGATACATCAAGCTCAACTATAGAGATATACTGACCCACAACATTATATCATCTAAGAAATAACGTTGTACAGGTAGCTCCCCTGTGACACAACCTTCTCCCGATCTATATGAAGAATGCTAGTGCCAATGCTAATGGCATTTGCAATACGCCGCTGGTGCACGTCAGCATCAACATCTTTGGGTCGTGATCGAAAATAGATAATGGATCGGCTCTCTGGGGGATGAACTACCAGTTGCATGATACGAGAATACCAATCAATATATCCTAGTACACAATCTGATGATCGGGTCACCAGATGGCTTCTACTCACTAGGCTTAGCAGGTGATCCTCCGACCTCTCCCACATCTGACCATAGAAGACATACTAGATGCGGTACGATGCTGCTGTCGATCCTCTGCTGGCTTGCTCAGGGGCTAATGGTGCATGGAGGATCGTCTATATCCTGTCGAACTATTGTAGAACCCTTTTAGGATGATATGGTTCTATGACATCCATACACTTCAGGCATTCACTAAAAAATGCAATATCTAAGAATGGACGATCCTCTCGAACATGACGATGGGGATCCCAAACTACCTGCAACATATAAATCCTAATCAATTTGGTAATATATGACAAATCATAAAAATATACAAGTGTATGGTCCTATGAAACATATCTCATCAGCCCTCAGAACGTCCAATGACTCGCGTAGAACTACTAAATGGTCCATCGTGGTACGTGATGGACTGCTGGGAATCCATCGATGCATGCGGGGCCTGGCATCAGTATAATCCAGGGATGGGTGAGGAGTGAGATCTAAAAAATGCTCATAAATTCATGCCTGAAGCAGCGTCATATATCCACTAATATGTATGACATATGCCCTAGATGCAATCCCTAACTGCCATATCAATGAGTTAAGGAACCAGCACCCCAAGCATATGTGCTCACCCTATCCAAATTCCGAAGTAGAGAAAGATAAGCTATAGGCACCCTCATCCCGCTTTTATCAATAAAGAGTGTGCACCCTAACAAAAATAGCAAATACCCTCACGCTGCACACTCTATCCTATGGTGGCTATCTCTATTAGATACAGCATGAAAATGACTCTTCAGCCACTCTAACCTCACAAACTGACCATATATTGATAGTACCTTCTGATGCGCGTCAACCTGTGACACACCCAACAGCTCCACTAGTAGGTCCTCAGCATCTTGATCACTCATCCTATCATATGATAGTGACACTGAGGCATCCATGACATTAATCCCTAATATGGCGGCTACGTCATCCAATGTGATTATCATCTCGTCAAAGGAAAGATGGAAGGTGTTCACCTCAGGCTGCCATCTCTCTACGAAGCCTGAGATAAGAATCTTATATATGAATCGATAAGAGCAATGCACTAGTTCAACCAGGCTCAACTCCTGAACTATTGCTCTGAACCTCCTATTGGATTGCCCTGATGCTCACCATTGCCACTCACCTACCTTGGCAGTATGATTCATGCACTTCAGTGAAGCCCATTCTTGTAATATAAATGGATAACATTAATAATTTATATAACAACATCGTAATAATACATTAAAAAAATATAGTATAATAACAAACAAACAATACCTATTGCCTCCAGATGGAGGCTGCTACATGTGTTATGAAACTACCAAGGATAGACTCATCCTCTGGATCCCCTGGACATGGCCCATTCGCTTCATCTTAAACATCCATAGCTGGCATTTCTCGTCTACTGTCTTAGCTGGGGGCGATGGTGCAATAGGAATAACAGGCATAGCATGCCTACCACGACGTCTTCTGGCTGATACTGTAGGTCTAACTCGTGAGGAACCAACATCCATATATGAAACATGGTATTAACTGGCATTAATACGTAAGATTAAAATATGTCCATATACTTATATAGTCATAGCAAAAAAAAATTTCTTAAAGAACTAAACTATAATGTATATACATGTATTTTTATTAAAAAACATAATAATATATATATATATATATATATATATATATATATATATATATATACATATAAATAATAATTTATTTAATATATAATATTTACTAAATATCAATTTTTTAAACAACTTATAATGATCAGTTCTGTTTGGCCCTGTTGGGCTGAATAGTGGAATTCTGTTCAGTCCCGTTGGGCCAAACAGTTTGGTGCCTCCCGAAGGGGGGGTAGAGGGAGGGAGGGAGGCAGAGGCGAGGGAGGGAGGCGAAGGGAGTTACTCACCGCCACTGCTTGCCAGTGCTGAAAAAGTTGACCTCGTCGGGGACGTGCCGCGCGCTGCCTGTCGATGCCAGAGAAGTAGATGGAAGAGAAGAGAAGAGGAAAAAAGGATGATTCGGGTGGCTAGGCGCCAAGGGAAGGGGGGTTGGGGGTGTGCAGAGCAAAAAATGAAGGAGGGGTGGGAGAGGTAGTTTAGGAATATCTTTTTTTTTAGGTGAGTGCAGAGAGTAATTTAGGGGGTGCAGAGAGTAACTAAAAATTTTTTTAAAAAAGGGGGTGTATTGAGTAATTTTGGCGGTGCAAATAGAAGCTCCCAAGTGAATGTAGCCAAGTCTAAATTCAGTTACCTCCCTTGCTTTTAAATCCGCACAGTTTACAAATTCCAAAGACAAAGAAGTAAAAAAGATAGGATGGTATGTGATTCGTATGGATCCAAAATAGGAAAGGTGATCAAATTTTAAATTTGGTTATATTTAATTTTGAAGTTACTTATTTTTTTCAATTGTTTCATCTTTAGATCCGTGAACTATATGGATCCAAATGTGGGAGAGATGAATGGATCTAGATTCGATCACTTTTTTCACCCTTGAATTTATATGAATTATAAAGCCACTCCATCTTTTTTTCTTTTTTTATTTTTCGGATTGGTGAACTATGCAAATCTAAAAATGGAGAAGGTAACTAGATCCAAACTTTGTTACATTCAAATGTAGCCAAGTTTAGGATTCGGTCACCTTTCTCATCCTTAAATTCATACGAATTTTAAAGCTATCCCACCTTTTTCACCTTTAGATCCATGAAACAGTATGGATCCAATAGTAGATGAAATGATTCGATTTAGGATTTGCTACGTTCGAATATAACTAAGTTTATCTCTCTCTATAATATAAAATAAAGAAACTAGAAAAAAAGTTGGATAAGATAGTTACTATATGTGTCTTCCGTTTCAAATAAAGCATAGTTGAATCTACTTTTTTTTATAAAAAGTTTAGGTTTGCCGTTACAAAAATTACTATGATCAAACCTAATTTCTTTTCTCGTCCAACTAAGTTTTGACCGAGATGAGGGTTACAGTTGCCTCTTGTCAAACAGGAGTGAAAATGATAAAAATAATTTCTCCTTTCATTTACTATCTTATATATATATATATATATTCATAAAAAATATTACAAGAAGAATACATTTATTTTTTGATTTTTTTTTCTATTTTTAAAAATATTTTTTAAAAATTACTAAATGAGCATGGTAGTGTTGGAATTCAACTGTGCGTTCAACAGATATGATAACAAGGATTTTGAATTGAAAATGAAGATAGCTATGAGTCTAGCAAAAAAAAAAATGATATGGTAGGTGTTGAGGGTTTATCTAGCTAAAGTCTTTTTAATGCAAGTCAATGAGAAAAGTAAAAAAAGTAGTTAATCAATGCCTGAATCTCTACTAATAGAGAGAATGAAGTGCTTGAAGTTTAATGTGGTTTTTAGGGTCAAAGAACAGGAGGGAGGAGAGGGAAAAGAAAGTCCTTGTCTTTAAATAGGGTGTCTCTTTAAAAATGGCTTCAGGATTTGAAGCTGAAAATTTTCAAATCATGATCATGTGTTTCACTGTGATGGAGCCGTTGCTAAATATGACTATTCTAGTTGCTATGAGCGTACTTTGCAATTAGTTGATGGCTGAAGTCATGCACATCCGGTCTTGACGAGCAGAGCATATGCAATTAGGTGCTTTGCTTTTTTTTTTTTCCCAGACGGATGATTATATTAGTTTAATGTGCATCAATCATGATAGATCAAAAAATAGTATTTATTTCAGTATAATAGATCAGGGGTCTTCCTATTTTTAAATCTAAAATTCGGAATGATAGACCACAGAGGCCGCCATCCAATCAGCCGCAGAGTTGGCTTCTCTATAGACGTGACGAATCTAGACTTTGTGAATCTTCTTCCAAAAAATAGACCAGATGTTATGAAGTAGAGGGTTGATAGGAACCTGATCGTGGCAGTCCTGCCGAAGCCATTGGATGACAGTAAGAGAGTCCTCCTCAATGAAGAGGCTATGAGCATGAAGGATTCGAGTACCGTAGGTAATACCAGCTCAAGCTGCATAAAGCTTAGCCAAAGAAACAGAGGAGTCTAGATGACCGAAGCCACCCGCCGCCAACATTACTTCATCTATCCCACGGATAATAAATGCTAAACCTACGAATCTTTTTCGAACACTCCCATCGAAGTTAATTTTGACAAACCCTGGAGGGGGGCTCCTAATAGATGAAGACCAAATGCCGGATCGCTGCCGAGGTAGTATAAGATCTCCAGTGGCCAAAGTTGTTAGAATCAAGAGCAGCGTGATGGAGTGTGTATTCCATAGATAAAGATATGGCTTTCCTTACTATCTTATGGGGAGATACAATATCGTCAGTGAAAATAAGCAGATTTCGCGATAACTAGATCTGATAAGCTATGATAGCCCAAATAGTGCCCTGCTGATGGATACCTCTCCGAACGTCACACAGAAAAATAGTCCGCCATGAGGCAGTACCATGCTTCCTGGGGTGATATCCCATAATCTGCCAGATTTGTCTCACTCTGGAGCAGCTAAAAATGGCATGATCAGTAGTCTCCTTATCCTGTTTGCACAATGAGCAAGTAGCCTGGATGAACAATCCCCTTCCAGAGAGTAGAGAGCAGGTAGGAAAACAGACTCACGTAAGCTTCCAGATAAAGAGCTGGATCCTGGGATGGATGGAAAGCTTCCAGATCCAAGCAACATCCATCATATGGTGAGGCTGTGGCCTATACATCTTCATCAGGTCCCTGGTAGGAGCCCTAGAAAGATATGATCTCTTTCATAATCTAGTATCAGATGTGTGCTCCGATATGATTGGAATAGAGAGAATCCGGCGAGAAAGCTCTTCACCAAAGAGCCGGGACACCGTTGGAATGTGCTAGGAGGAGTGATCCTGAGAGATCAAGTCAGTAACTCTCATGCTGCTAAGAATATCAACAATGATAAAAGTAGGCCAGAGTGAGAGGGAGAGATAAGTAATCCACGTATTCTGAACATCTATTGGAGAGCCGTCTCCAATCATCCACGAGATGTTGCTCAATATTGTCGGGACATGCTGGCAGACCTCCTTCTAGAAGAAAGAGTATCCACGTGAAGACTGAAAATCCATAGACCATGTCCACTCCTCATATCTAAAACGCATAAAAGAGCTTCAGAAGCAATGCGGATCAAGTAGGAACCGCATAGCATGCCTAACAATTATAGCCGCTCTCTTACTGTTAGAGACTAGATTCCAATGCCACCTTCTAAAATTGGCAAGCAAACAGTGTCCTATGCCAGCAGATGAATACCATGCTTATCCTACATAGAGGCCTAGATGAAGTCCCTAAAGCGTCTCTCTATCCTCCTTAGATAAATCATCGGGATAGCAACATTGGATAGGAGATAAAGAGGAAGAGAAGTGAGAACCGAGCGTAGAAGGGTGATCCTCGTCATTATGGATAAACCCGTGACCTGCCATCCATCAAGATGGTTATGGACCCGGCGCTCTTGGTCAATGTAACTGCTCCATGGCTGTCTTCTCATAATAGGGATCTGCATATAAAATAGCCTATCAGCCTGAGTAGTGATGCCCAAGGTTTGGAGGATGGCCTCCCTAGTTATACCAGTAGCCTTTGGCTAAAACAGATCATGGACTTTTGTAGATTAACACTCAGACCAAAGACCTGGCAGTAGGACTGAATAATGGAATCAAAGGTGGTCGCATTGTGTACAGTAGCCTGGTCTAGTAAAATGCAATTATCAGTAAATAGGAGGTGAAAGATCGAGAGGCCATGAGGGTCCGTAGTGAAGGAGGCAATACAAAGATCACTATATGCCTAAGCGAATGCACAAGATAGATCGTCAGTAGTAAGAATGAACAAGAAAGAAAATAGATACTTTGTTGATCAAGTGCAACTAACAAATTTGTTGATCGCATTCTTCTAATATTAACTTGTTGCTGTAAACTTTGACAATGTTAGATAAACAACCATGTATCATTTAGGTAGGCACTGGTTAATAGTTTGTTGATTTTAACCCGGTCAAGTACTTATATGAAAATGCTTTTGATTTTAATATTCATTATTTTTAGTTTTATTTTAAAACATTCAAAAAAAAGTTTTGTAGTTTTTTTCTTTTTTTTTTTTATAAAGAGAGACTCTCAAACAGTGTTTCGGAAAGCGAGTGCTACAGTGTTTTGAACCTATTTCCATGCTTTGAGATTTGTGCTCTAACTACTTTCCTTCTGATCTTCGGCGTCTAGTTCTGGTTTCTCCGGCGACTCCAGTCCGGACCATGGCTCAAGCTGCCCCCCCTTCTCCGGGTATTGCTAATTGTGGATCTAATAAGCGTTCACCTTGGAGACGAGCTTCGGAGAGCAGATTTGTTTGGTCTGCTCCATCCCCATCTTTGGCCGAGGTGGCTGATCTGGAGAAGCGGTTCCCTCATATAGTCCAACTTCCCTTTGAAGCTCTGGAGGCTGAAGCTAGCAAATGGGAGAGGAATGCGATTATCGCGAGAAGCATTAGCCGCTGGGTGCCGCCGGTGCGATAATTCAGGAATTCAGGCGTGGTGGAGCTTCCGGCGAGGTGGAAGCAATTCCTCTTGCCCACATGTGTATCATCTTCTGCTTCTCTGACCTCAACGCCATAGCCATGATTTTGGGTCGTTCGTGGGTTGCTAACGGACAACCCATTGCCACTGAGGCCTGGTGCCCCGAATTTGTGCCTGCTGCAAACTCTGTTTCCTCTGCTTTGCTATGGGTTCGCCTGCCCCAATTGCCGATGGAGTTTTGGACAGATCAAATCATCCAATCCATCGTTCTTCCGGTCGGGGAGTTTCAGTTCTCTGATGCATCAACAATGGCGAAGAATAGGGGTGGATTCGCCAGAGTCTGTGTGAGAATTGATCTCAGCAAACCACTCCGCCCAGGCGCCAGAATCAGAGGAAGCCATTCTTTGTTCTGGCAGCAATTTTCATACGAGCACTTGGAAGGATTTTGTGCTAACTGTGGATCCTTGCATTACTCTGATCCATGCTCACAATTTCCGGATGCAGGCTCCTCCTCGGTGGGTTCCAATTTCAGGCCTTGGTTGGCCGCTGTTAGGCATCGGAGATCATCCCCCATCTCTGAAGCTGAGTTGAGGAGGAAGACGAAGGCCTCGGCTCATTTTATGGGGGCTACTGCTCAGGCGTCGGCTGGGAAGCTAGTGGCTGCTTCTGCTAAGCCAGTCATGGTGGAGGGTTGGCAAGTTCCGTCCAAGCTTGCTCGAAGACGTCCGCATAAGGCTGGTGTGCTCATCTCCTCTGCCGCAGCTGGGACCGAAGGATGTGAAGGCTCAGTTAGTGTGTCGGGAGAAGCACTGCGTGTCGGTTTGACTGTGACTAACACAGTGAGCCCTATGATTCAGTTTGGTATGAATCCAAAGTTTCAGACAATGAATCCTTTCTCCTTACTTGGCTCAACCAAGTGGTCCGGTCAGCCCAAGGCCAGTATGGATGTATGCCTGGGTCCATCAAAGTGGGCTAGACCGGAGGAAAGTATAATTCAGAGAGCTAAATCCAAAAATTCAAGAGGAAAAGGGAAAGCCATCCTTGATAACCCTGGCTCAGGTCAATCCTTCTTCTAACCTGAACCCTTCACAGGAGCCCACTGCTGTGTCTGGATCGACTTCTACAACTAAGGGTTGCTCTGGGGAGTCCTCTTCCCTGAACATGGAAGTGCCCACTGCCCGGACTCAGTCGGTGGGGCATAACCATGATCTGGTCCTTTCTCGGCTCAAAGGAGCCATCCTAGGGCAGGGCAAGTGTTGTTCTATCTCGGATCTGCCCTCCTAGGAGTTAGACACATCTGACACTATGGAGACTACTCAACTGAGTGACTGCACTGGTAAGGTAGTTGATGACAGACTTACTGATGAAGATATGTCAGAGGACCAGGTTGGGTCCCAGCCTCTCCCAATTACTAAATGAAGCTTCTTATCTGAAATGTTAGAGGAGCTCAGAAACCCTCGTTTCGCTCCTCATTTGGGAGACTTATGCAGCAGCATAATTTTGATATCTGTGTTTTATTGGAGACCCGTCTTTCGGGTGACAGTTTAACCCGGTTAAGGAGATATGTTTCTAGATGCTGGTCCACCTATGCTGTGGAGTTAGTGGGGCTTTATGGAGGTATTTTGGTCCTTTGGCGCAACTCCTCGATTCAAGTTGATGCTTTCAACCAGTGCAATCAGCAGGTCGCATTGGTCATCACCGAGGGTTCATTTGATCCCTGGCTCCTCTTAGGCATTTATGCCAGTACGGACTTCTGACAGAGACGTGTGCTCTGGGCTGAGATCCTTGCTCTTCTTCATCAGGGCTATCCCTCCCTTGTTGCGAGGGATTTTAATTATATTATTGGGCCCCACGAAAAGAGAGGGGGCAGGTATTGGGCGGGGTTTGCGGAGGGTTCGGAGTTTAGAACCTTCATCACTGAGGCTGGTTTGTTGAACTTGGGGTACTCAGGTACTCAATTCACCTGGTGTAATAACCGCCAAGGTTCTGTTAGAGTTTGGGAGAGGCTTGATAGAGCTTTGGCTACGGGGTCTTGGTTTCAGCACTATCCCTCTGCCTCGGTAACTCATCTCCCAGGATTGCTTCGATCACTGCCCCATCTTAATTTCCATGGAGGCGGAGACACAGAAGCAGAATGTGTTCCACTTTGAGCAGTTTTGGACCTCCTATCCTTCAGCTAGGACCATTCTTGCTCAAATTTGGTGGTTACCAGTTAGAGGTAGTGCCACTTACAGGCTTTCCAGACATCTTCAGCTAGCTAGATGTAGACTATCCAGATGGAACATAATGGAGGTTGGGGACATTACCAGGAAAATAGAGGAGGTGGAAGCTGACATTGTTACATTTCAAACCATCGAAGACTAGGAAGGCAACCTACCTGAGTCTGATTCATTTCACTCCGTGCTAAGCTGGCCCTCCATCACTCTCTTCTTCTGCAGCAGGAGATTTTCTGGAGACAGAGGTCCCGAATCTAGTGGATTAGGGAGGGATATCGTAATACCAGATTCTTTCACCAAGCTACATTGAAGCGTCGCGCTGCGAATAGGATTAGACGTCTTGCTGATGATGAGGGAAACTTCTCTGAGGATATTCGGGTCATCTAGGATCAGCTTCTTCATTTCTATCAGTCTAGATGGTCTGAGCATACTGGTGATGGTCTTCCTGTTCATCCAGTTCCCAGCTCCAGGAAGCTCACTGTATATGAGAACGATCTCCTTACTAGAGCTATTACAGCGGATGAGATTCAGAAGGCTTTATGGGATCTTAGGCCTGATAAAGCCCCTGGGCCTACGGCTTCCCGCCTTTTTTCTTCCGTTGCTATTGGAATATTGTTGGCCAGGATGTTTTGCAGGCTATCTAGAGGGTTTTTCAATCTAAATCTCTGCCTACTGATTGGAAACAGACTTTTATCACTCTGGTTTTGAAACGTCTGGATGCTTTCACTTCGCTACATTATCGCCCTATCAGCCTCTGTACCAATCTGTACAAGGTCTGTGCGAGGATCCTCGTCTCCCATATACATAGTGTCATTCCCCGTCTTATTGCTCCCGAGCAGGGGGCTTTTATTAGAGGGCGATGTATTACTGATAATATTCTCATTGCTCAGGAATTTATGCATGACCTTCAGCGATCCTCTCACCGTCAGGGTCTTATGGCTGTTAAGCTGGATATGGAGCGAGCTTATGATAGATTGAGTTGGGCTTTTCTGTATCATACTCTGGAGGAATTTGGGTTTGATGGCCTTTTTATCGACTGGATCAGTGCTTGTATACATAGGCCGTCATTCTCTCTTCTGATTAATGGAAGCCAAACGTATTTTTTCGACTCTGCTGGGGGATTGCGGCAGGGCTGCCCATTATCTCCTTTTTTGTTTATTCTTGCTGCTGATGATCTATCTCGCTCACCCTATTAGGCTCAGTAGGACTTGTGTATTGCTCCTTACTTTGTTGGCCCCCAAGGCCCATCGGTCTCCCATCTCCTATTTGCTAATGACTGCATCTTGTTAGGAAGGGCCACTGACCATCATGCTATCGCTTTTGCATCAGTTATTCAGTGCTACTGTCAGGCCTCTGGTCAGAAGATTAATCTTTAGAAATCCTCTATCTATTTCAGCCCAAGGATTACTGAAAGTACTAAAGCAGTCATCACCCGTATTTTGGGTATTACTAAACAGGCTGACTGCCTTCGATATCTGGGGATCCCCTATTGGGAATTATATCCTAAAGCCAATCATTTTATGATTGTGCTAATGTAAATTGTATATAAATTGATATATTAATAAAAGTTATTTGGCAGTTTATTTATTACAAGAACATCTTCTTAAAACTCCTAATAGTAATGAAGCCCTCAGGATCTTCCTTCACGATAAAGGAGGATTTATCTTTGAAGGTCCTTAAAAGAGTTCGCGACCAAATGATATACTATGACAGGGTCATAGTACTATCAATTATAGGATATTGTATATCATATTTATTGGTTGTCCTCTTAACCAAGGAGTGTAGAGACACTGGTATGACATACAGGTGAAAGTGTAGGAGTACATTTCACCGAACGTGACTCATTTTCGGATACTCTACTGTCAAGAGTTAATCCGAGAAGATATAGGTATAAGTATCCTTCAGACCTGAAGATCACAACCAGTGGCTTACAAGAAACTCATTGTACTTAGGTGCCGGACCACCTGGATTTGTAATCCAGCTACGAAAGGTTACTGGGTGCAGTCAAGTACTTGTGGTAGTCAGTTGTGGATCAAGATGGAATTTGACCTATCCCGTTAAAAGGAGAAATGCTTGTATTTCAATTTAGTAAGACCTTGGCCAAGGCACTTCATGTGAAAGTCACATGATTACTAAAATTGAAATCACTTTATGGATTTGTTGTTTAGAGTTGACAGGCTCTTAAGCCATCCTTAGCATTTGTGGTCAAGAGGATGAATTATACGGTAACTGTTTCTTAGGGTTCTTGGAGTTTGCTCGGCAACTCTTCGACCTATCCGGACGTCGGGTTCCATTGCTAGATGGACACATCGATTAGTATAGAAAATTGTTTCTATGCTACCGGCTTAGGTTCGAACCTAGAGAGTCACACGCATAGAAGTTTCCTAGGATGATCTATTTGCTGATCAATGATTGAGAATCGTATATGATTTAATTAATCAATTTGATTGATTGAATTATCTCAATTGGATTAAGTACAAGTGAATAAGATTCAATTTGGTTTAAGTCTATTAGAAGGACTAATCAATTTCAAATATTGATTTGAAATTAGATTTGATTTGGATTTAAATAGATTCAGGATTAGCCAAATTTGATTTGGGCTAGGACCATGATCTATATTGGTTTAATCCAATAAATTCAAATTAGCTTAAAACCAAAAATCCAAACCCCATGTGTGAAAAAGGTTTTCTCGCATGATGAGATAACTAAAATCTCATCTCATGAGAAATTAAATTCTCATGCAGAATTTAATTTATAACTTTTAGTCTTCTTCAAATGATTCCCAAGTTCAAGAAAAATAAATTTTGCTAAAAGGTTCATCTTTAGAAGAGCACTCCACACAACTCTCCGTGCATTGACAAGTGTGTGAATTAATGTGCCTCTTTGGAAGAGCACTCCACACAACCCTCTGTGCATTGACAAGTGTGTGAATTAATGTGCCTCTTTAGAAGAGCACTCCACACAACTCTCTGTGCATTGACAAGCGTATGAATTAATGTGCCTCTTTGGAAGAGCACTCCACACAACTCTTCATGCATTGATAAGTGTGTGAATTTAATATGTCTCTTTGGTTTTCACAAAAATAGCGGAATTCTAAATGTTAGAATTCAATAGGCTGGCTAATATGAAACTATAAATAGAGGACATCCCTCACTAGATAATAAAACACAAGATCAAAAGAGATCAAAAAATTCTAAACAATTAGAACCATGTGTTACAGTTCTAAGAGTTAGAACAGAAAATTCTGGTGTGATTTTAGTGTTAGCAAAAGCTTGGTGATCTTGGAGGAAGATTCAAGTGGAAGAATTCAAGATCAGCAAAATTATTTTTCCGCAAGCTAGCACTCCGGGAATCCGATCATTCGGGGGCTTCGCATGGACAATACTAGAGGCCGAACGATTGAACGGCTGCAGAGCATAAAGGATTTACCTACTGTTCTTAAGGTGAGTGATTTGATCCTTAGATCTTAAGGCATGCTTCAAGATGAGTAGTATGACTTCTCATCTTGAAGATTAAGATATGATCTTAATTATTTAATTTATATGCAATACTTAGATCAAACGATCTTATAATATAAGCAAAGATATGATCTTGATGCATGTTAGAAAGATTAATATGTAATCTTTAAATTTCCGCATTGATAATTGTTATCAAATTTTAAAATATGCATGCCTCGGGATTAACTCTCCAAACAAATGGTATCAGAGCAATGGTTTCTTATTGATCTAATTTATTGCATGTAAATTAATGTTCTTATTAATTGTGTAATTATGGCTAAAACTAATCGCAAGGCTATATGGTCACAGATGGATTGAAAATCAAATTACCCATTCAATGAGGTATTCTATGACATATTGCCGTGCTATTGTTTTATCATTGATGCTCAATCCAAAGATAATTTAAATTGAGCTTTGCATCAAAATATAGATTACACGCACTCTCAAAAGATGTTTTATATTTGATACATATTGATGTTGTATAAAAGCATGATATTTGCATGTTTAGTATAAAACATAGATATGATATATGATGGCATGATGTCTATGTTATGAAACATACAAATATTTATGAGAGTCTAATTTGAATGTCAAATGTTAATTCATAATCTCTTTAGATATGATCTAAATATAGGAATTATGAGTAGTAACATAATACATGTGATGCTTGATTGAAATATATGACATGTAAACATGAAATATATTTAATCTTTTGGGTTAGCTAAATCGGGTCCATAAAGGGTTAGACCCTAAGGTTTAAATCAACTGGACTAAAAGAGTATTTGAACAAATCTAATTAGATTAGGTTAAGAATGCTCTAAATCAAACAATAGTTGTAGTTGATCATGTCCTTCTCTTTGATTAAACCAAATGGAAGTAGATTAGGCTCCGTGGTTGAGCATGAATCTCTTAGATGGTCAAATCAGAATTGGTTAACCATATGATGTCAAGGTGAGTTGGCAAGTTGCTCTAGGATCAACGATCGAATGGTTTTTAATTGGGAGCTACTCGTATTGATGCGTCTTTAACGAGTTAATGGCATATCCCTCCCATCGATCTCACTCACCTGGTCAATGTGGTGAACCATTTATGATTCAGATCATTTACCTGATTCGGGTTGACCCATGCCTGTAAGGAAATCAGTCTGACTGATTTAGGTGCCACTTAACCTGACTTAATCTTGTTTCATTCTACCGATTTCATACATTCAGTGGGAGAACTTGATTAGTCAATTTGTCTTCAAATTATAAAATCCTCTAAAATTATTAGGTCCTTAAAATGAAATAGTTATATGATAACTAGATCATAGCCTCCCATTAAGGTGGGTGATAATGAGTCCGATGTCTTGATAATCATTGGAGGCACTCCATGCCTGGTGCTTGTCAACCATCGGAATTATCATTCATTATATGATAAGTCAGCGTAACTATTAAATAGACAGTCAGGTAAGCCGAGCTTCACTCGGGCTTGGTTGTCTATTGATAGGTTACACTGATTATATCATTTAATGGTTGGACCTAACCAGAACTTTCAGTGGAGGCATTCCATGCCTGCTGAAGAGGTACATGGGCAAAACTGAACACTAAGAATTGTTTTGGGAAACAATTGGTTTTGAACCTACTCTTAGATGCATATGGATTGGCCAAGCTTCACTTGGGCCTATATGTATCTATGTAGATCTTAGTGCCCGCTAAAGAATTAAGAATAATTCTTCGAATTGGGGTGTAGAGGCTACCAATTTAAACAAAATAGTGGGAGAATCTTTAGACTAAAGTCCAAGTCTTTAGACTGAATCAATTTATATAAAATAAACTTTAGTTTTTCCTTATGCAGAAAATGGCCACTAATTTATCATTAAGGTCCCTATTGGATAGTGACAAGTTGAATGGCTCAAAATTTCAATAGCTGGTTTAGAAAACTTAAGATCGTCCTTGAGTATGAGAGGATTCTATATATTCTTAATAATCCTGCACCAAAGATACCTGATGCAAACACACAAAGTTCTGAGAAAGACACTTATCAGAAGTGGCTTAATGATAGAACTAGCGTACATTGCATCATGCTGGTAGCAATGAACGATGAATTCGGTCGTCGGTTCGAGAATGCTCAGCCAGAAGAAATCATTCAAGCATTGAATGAATCTTTCGGCACACCTGACGACGTTGAAAGGCACAAGACTAGTTGTGCTATTTTTAATGCTCGAATGAGGGATGGATCTCCTGTCACTGATCATGTATTGTACATGATCGAGAAGATAGAACTGCTAAGCAAGCTCGGCTTTCCCCTACATGAGCAGTTGAGAAAAGATGTGATCCTGAATTCCTTGCCTTCATCCTTCCGACCTTTCCTTACTCATTTTCAAATGACAAAGCCTGTAGTCAACTACCACGGTTTGTTGGGGTTGTTACAGAACTTTTAGAAGGATAACCAGCTCTCTAAGGGTTTGGTTAATGTGGCTGAAGGATCTAAGGTAGGGCATCAACCCTTTGGGAAAGGGAAGAAGAAAAAGAATAAGAAAAAGGTGCAACATGCTAGGACATCTATAAGGGGTCAGATGCAGAAGAAGAAAGTTGATAAAAGTCAAGCTGAATGCTTTCATTGCAAGATGCAAGGGCACTGGAAGAGGAACTGTCCTATTTACATTGCCACACTTGATCCAAATAGGCCGAAGAAGAAAAAGGAGCAAGATGTTGCTCAACAAGGTATTTATATGATAACACCTTGTAATTTTTCTGTATATGATAATCAGACCTGGGTATTGGATACCGGGAGTCCTTTTAACATTTGCAATTCATCGCAGGGACTACAGGTCACTAAAAGATTTGAGGACAATGAATGATTCCTTAATGTTGGTGATGGAAGATTAGTTCCAGTTCTGGCATTAGTTCTTGAAATAGTTTTCAATAGAAATGTCATTATACTAAATGATTATCATTTTTGCCCAACGTTCTTGTTGAACGTAATTTCTGTAGGCCTTCTAGCCAAAAGTCATTATGAAATTTCAATAAAGGATGTTACTTTGAATATCATTATGAATGGAGTCACTGTAATGACTGGGCATTTATCTAATGGTATTTATATATTATCACAGCCTGTGAATGTAGTGTACAAATCAAGTAAGCGCCCTAGAACAACTGATATCACAGACATTTATCTTTGGCACCATCGGCTGGGTCATATCAATAAGAACAGATTAAACAGGTTAACTCAGGAGGGCATCCTTCGAGTTGATGATTGTGAATCATTAACTACCTGTAAATCCTGTCTTCTTGGTAAAATGACCAAGTCATCTTTTACTGAAAAAGGTGAAAGAGCTAAATAGCTATTAAGTCTAGTACATGCTGATGTATGTGGACCAATGAGCACTTGTGCCAAAGGTGGATATTACTACTTCATTACTTTTACAGACGACCTTTCTAGGTTCGATTATGTCTATCTTATGCGACATAAATCTGAATCGTTTGAAATGTTCAAACAATATCATAAAGAAGTAGAAAAACAAACAGGAAAATGTATTAAGATCCTTCGATCAGATCGAGGAGGCAAATACCTTTCCAATGACTTTGTAACATATTTAAGGGAGAATAGGATTCTCTCAATGGACTCCTCCAGGAACACCACAACATAATGGTGTATCGGAAAGGAGGAATCGAACTCTGTTAGACATAGTTCGGTCCATGATGGGTTTTGCAAGTTTGCCAATATCCTTTTGGGGATATGCATTAGAATCAGCTTATCATATTCTCAATAAGGTTCCAAGTAAGTCTGTTTCAAAAACTCAACATGAGATGTGGTATGGACATAAATCGGTAATCACCTATCTGAAAGTCTGGGGGTGTCCAACTTATGTGAAACGTGCAAAATCAGACAAACTTGAACTCAAATCTGACAAATATTTTTTCATCGGCTATCCAAAAGAAACCAAAGGATATTACTTCTACAATACTAAAGAACAAAAGTTGTTCATTAGTAATAGAGCAGTTTTTCTTGAAAAGGAGTTCCTTAGTGAAGGAACAAATAGCTCTAATGTTGAACTTGAGAAAGTTCATCAAGTAGAAGGAACAACACAAACCAGTGAACCCTTAGAATCTGAGTTGATTAGATCAAACTCAAAACCCATTTTAGATGCACCATTAAGGTGATCTGGTAGAGTACCACATCAACTAGATAGATACTTAGGTTTTTTAGTCCAGAACGATGATCCTGTTGAACTCGATGAGAACAACGAGGATCCGATCACCTATATGGATGCTATGCAAAGGACTGACTCTAATAAATGGCTTGATGCCATGAAATCCGAACTTGATTCCATGAAGGACAATAATGTATGGACATTAGTTGACCCACCCGAAGGGATAAAACCCATAGGGTGTAAGTAGGTTTTCAAGAGGAAAAGAGGCGCAGATGGAAAGGTTGAGACCTATAAAGCACGTCTCGTTGCCAAGGGGTATCGTCAATGTTATGGTACTGACTATGACGAAACGTTTTCTCCTGTGGCAATGTTGAAATCCATTCGGATTATGCTAGCTATAGCAGCACACTTAGATTATGAGATTTGGCAAATGAATGTTAAAACCGCTTTTCTAAATGGTGATTTAGAAGAACAGGTGTATATGATACAGCCTGAAGGTTTTATATCTAAAGACGAGTCTAAAGTGTGCAGGCTATAGAAGTCTATTTATGGCTTAAGCAAGCATCTAGGAGTTAGAACATACAATTTGATAAAGTGATCAAATCTTATGGCTTTATTAAGAATAAAGAAGAACCTTGCATTTATAAATGGGCTAACGGTTCCGTTATTGTATTTCTTGTATTATATGTGGATGACATTTCTTAATCGGGAATGATGTCCCTGCATTACAAGGAATAAAGACATGGTTATCATCACAATTCTCCATGAATGATCTGGGAGAAGCATCATACATCCTCGGGATTAAGATCTATAGAGATAGATCTAAGAGGATGCTTGGTTTATCCCAATCTACGTACATTGACACAGTGCTAAAGAGGTTTAGCATGGAGAATTCCAAGAAAGGCTATCTTCCGATAGGCCATGGAATTCATCTTTCTAAGAAGGATTGTTCGACAACTCCTAATGAAAAAGAACGTATGAGTCGAATTCCATATGCTTCGGCAGTAGGATCGATTATGTACACCATGACATGTATAAGACCAGATGTGGCATACTCACTAGGAGTAGTGAGTAGATACCAATCTGATCCAGAAGAAAAACACTAGCAAGTTGTTAAGATAATCCTTAAGTATTTGAGAAATACTAAGGACCAGTGGTTAGTCTATGGAAAGTCTGATTTGAAACTTGTTGGATATATTGATTTCAGTTTTCAATCAGATCATGATGATAGCAAAAGTGTATCGGGTTTCATGTTTATCCTAAATGGTGGAGCTATTTGCTGGAAAAGTTCCAAGCAACATACAGTGGCAGATTCGATGTGCGAGGCAGAGTACATCGCTGCATCAGATGCTGCAAAAGAAGCTGTGTGGCTGCGAAAGTTTATTTCCGAGCTTGGAGTGGCACCTTCCATAGATGGACCAGTCCTGTTGTACAGTGACAGTACTGGTGCCATAGCTCAAGCAAAGGAACTACGAGCACATCAGCGCACCAAGCACATACTGCGTCAGTTTCATCTTATACGAGAGATTGTAGACCGAGGTGACATAAATCTTCAGAAGATTGATGGAAAGGAAAACCTAGGTGACCCATTTACTAAAGCACTCAGCATCAAGGAGTTTGATGACTATAAATTGAAGATAGGTATTAGATACTGTAATGAGTGGCTTTAGGCTAAGTGGGAGTTTGTTGGGAATTGTATCCTAAAGCTAATTATACGGTAACTGTTTCTTAGGGTTCTTGGAGTTTGCTCGGCAACTCTTCGACCTATCCGGACGTCGAGTTCCATTGCTAGATGGGCACATCGATTAGTATAGAAAATTGTTTCTATGCTACCGGCTTAGGTTCGAACCTAGAGAGTCACACGCATAGAAGTTTCCTAGGATGATCTATTTGCTGATCAATGATTGAGAATCGTATATGATTTAATTAATCAATTTGATTGATTGAATTATCTCAATTGGATTAAGTACAAGTGAATAAGATTCAATTTGGTTTAAGTCTATTAGAAGGACTAATCAATTTCAAATATTGATTTGAAATTAGATTTGATTTGGATTTAAATAGATTCAGGATTAGCCAAATTTGATTTGGGCTAGGACCATGATCTATATTGGTTTAATCCAATAAATTCAAATTAGCTTAAAACCAAAAATTCAAACCCCATGTGTGAAAAAGGTTTTCTCGCATGATGAGATAACTAAAATCTCATCTCATGAGAAATTAAATTCTCATGCAAAATTTAATTTATAACTTTTAGTCTTCTTCAAATGATTCTCAAGTTCAAGAAAAATAAATTTTGCTAAAAGGTTCATCTTTGGAAGAGCACTCCACACAACTCCATACAACTCTCCGTGCATTGACAAGTGTATGAATTAATATGCCTCTTTGGAAGAGCACTCCACACAACTCTGTGCATTGATAAGTGTGTGAATTAATGTGCCTCTTTGGAAGAGCACTCCACACAACTTTCTGTGTATTGATAAGCATGTGAATTAATATGCCTCTTTGGCAGAGCACTCCACACAACTCTTCATGCATTGATAAGTGTGTGAATTTAATATGTCTCTTTGGTTTTCACAAAACAGCAGAATTCTAAATGTTAGAATTCAATAGGCTGGCTAATATGAAACTATAAATAGAGGGCATCCCTCATCAGATAATAAAACACAAGATCAAAAGAGATCAAAAAAATTCTAAACAGTTAGAACCAAGTGTTAAAGTTCTAAGAGTTAGAACAGAAAATTCTGGTGTGATTTTAGTGTTAGCAAAAGCTTGGTGGATCTTGGAGGAAGATTCAAGTGGAAGAATTCAAGATCAGCAAAATTATTTTTTCGCGAGCTAGCACTCTCGGGAATCCGATCATTCGGGGGCTTCGCGTGGATAATACTAGAGGTCGGACGATTGAACGGCTGCAGAGCACAAAGGATTTACCTACTGTTCTTAAGGTGAGTGATTTGATCCTTAGATCTTAAGGCATGCTTCAAGATGAGTAGTATGACTTCTCATCTTGAAGATTAAGATATGATCTTAATTATTTAATTTATATGCAATACTTAGATCAAACGATCTTATAATATAAGGCAAAGATATGATCTTGATGCATGTTAGAAAGATTAATATGTAATCTTTAAATTTCTGCATTGATAATTGTTATCAAATTTTAAAATATGCATGCCTCGAGGATTAACTCTCCCAACATCCCCATCACTGGTAGACGGCCTAGATGCAGTGACTACATTAACATTGAGCATCGGGTCCGTGATCGACTTGATGGTTGGCAGGTCACTAGACTATCTATGATGGCTAGGATTACTTTCATTCGGACTGTCCTCACCTCTCTTCCTATTTACCTTCTGGCCAACTCAGTTGTCCATTTGACGTGCTTGAGGAGAATAGAGAGGAGCTTCAGGGATTTCCTTTGGGCCTCCAGATAGGATGGGCATGGCGTCCACTTGCTAGATTGGGATACTGTTTGCTTGCCGATCTCTGAGGGTGGCCTCGGCATTCAGTCGCTGACAGTGAAGAGGGATGCTCTGATTGCGAGGCATGCTTCGCGGTTCCTTCTTGACCCGTATTCTTTATGGAGCTCTTTTATACGTGGCAGATATGGCACCTGGTCACCCACTACGGATTTCCAGTCTACTCGGGGATATTCTTTCTTTTGGAAGGAGGTTTGTCGTCATGCTCCGACTATTTTGAATAGCATCTCATGGATGATCGGTGATGGCTCGTTGGTTGATGTTATCCAGGATGCATGAATTACTGACACTCCTCTGTCTCGTTGGCCCACTTTCATCAGTGACAACATCCCTAGTAGATTGAGCATTAGTGATTTGATCTCTCAGGATCACTCCTGGCACCTCCCCACGGTTTCTCGTTTTTTTGGCAATGAGCTTACTTGAAGGATTCTTTCCATTCCCCTCATTCCGGGACACATAGCTGATACCAGACTCAGGAAAGATCCTGTCTCCCCAGTGCTCCTGTTAGGGATCTTATGAAAACTTATAGACCATAGGCTCAACGGAGGATGGACTCAGCTTGGATCTGGTGGCTTCCTGTCCATCCTAGGATTCAGCTATTCATGTGGAAGATTGCATGGGACTGCCTTCCATCCTGCTCCATGCTTTCCAGAAGGGGGCTGTCTATTCAGCCTATGTGCCCTGTGTGCGATCAGGAGGACGAAACTACAGATCATGTTATTTTCACATGCCCTAGAGCTAGACAGATTTGGCAAATTATTGGCTACCACAGTGGGCAGGATTGCACATCTCCCAGACGACGATCTTCTTGGGTGATATTCGCAGGGGCACTCACCAGCAAGTTACCACTTGGACCTACACAGCTTATCAGATCTGGATATCGCGGAACCTTCTTGTTTTTGCTGATGAACATGTCTCTCCACAAATGACTGCCAGAAAAGCGATATCCTTATCTAAAAAGTATACTCACTACCGCTCTGGTTCGGACTTTGACAGCTCTGGCCACTGGGTCCCTCTGCTGCCTCGGCAGCGAACCGCGCACAGTTTTTATCTCTTGGGAGCCCCTCCCCCAGGGTTTGTTAAAATCAACTTTGATGGTAGTGTTCGGGGCAGATTTGTAGGCTCAGCTTTCATTATTCGGGGATGTGACGGTGCTATGCTGGCTGATGGTGGCCTTGGCCTACTGGATTGTTCGGTTCCGCTGGCTGAAATATATGCAGCCTGGGCTGGCATCTCCTATGCCATTTGGAACCTTCGAGCGCACAACCTCCTCATTGAGGGGGATTCCCTTACCGTCATTCGATGGCTCCGACAGGATGATGGTGATCCGGCTCTACTTAACCCTCTTCTTCATGACATTCAGAGAAAGCCCACATAGTTCATATCAGTCATGTCTATCGGGGAGCGAACTCTGCGGCTGACTGGGTAGCGAGATTGGTGGCTTACCATTCTGTGATTTGGACTTGGAAGCAAGGTGACCTCTGCCTTTTGTTCTTAATCAGATTTTACTTTCTGACATATCTGAATTGACTCATTCTAGATTTGTATGATCACTCGCTTGTAAAAAATAAAAAATAATAATAATAATAATAATAATATTTTATTTTATTTATTTATTTAAGATACACTGTATGCGCTCTTTACTTCTGACACGGACCAAATATCGGATGCTATTTCGTTGATGACAGCCGTCGATGTCGAAGCGAGCTGCGGTGATCCTGCGGTCCACAGCCTGACACCGCTACCTCACGGTATTATCCTGGTCTTAAGCTAGGAAATGGCAATCGCGGCCGCCCAGAGCAACGCCTCTCTCCATCTCAACCGTCCAACAAACGCCCTCTTCTTGGTTCCTTTTTAGGTTTACAGAGGCGCTAATCTCTTATATCGCGGAGCGGGTGGTGTTGCCCTAGAGCCATCCTTCTCTTCGAAGCAAAGGAAGTGGAACCTAAGGCATGTCGGGGGCGTACGGTTCCGGCGGCGCAGACGGCTCTGCGCCTCTGCCTCGCGGCGGCGGCGGCGGCGGCGGATACGGCAGGGGTGGTGGGGGCGGATACGGTGGAAACCCCCCAAATCGAGGTTTTTGGCTTCCTCCGTTTTTCCCCCTTCGATCTCATGCGTTTCGTTGCTAGGGTTAGGTTTCTGTTGGAGTTTGTGTTCTATGTCGTTGGTGTATACAGGCGGCGGCGGCTACGGCGGCGATCGTGGAGGCCGAGGCGGCGGCGGCGGCGATCGTGGAGGCCGAGGCGGCGGCGGCCGAGGTGGGGGTCGTGGAGGTGGCCGGGAAGGGGATTGGCTCTGCCCTAATTCTAGGTCTGCTTGTTCCATTCTTGATTTGTTGTTTCTAGGGTTTGTCTGCTTTCTCCGTTTTAACGAAAGTGTTTTTTTTTTTAATAAATAAGTTGTGGAAATCTGAACTTTGCGAGACGTGTTGAATGCAACAAATGTGGCACACCATGTCCTGGCGGCGGCGGTGGTTCAAATAGAGGTGGTGGTGGTGGTGGTAATTAAAGAGGAGGTGGTGGAGGTGGCGGTGGTTACAATCGAGGTGGTGGTGGTGATTATGGCTCGGGTGGTCGTGGTGGTTATAGTCAACGCGATGGAGATCACAGTGCTGGTGGCGGCGGTGGTTATAATCGAGGCGGTGCTGATTACAATTCTGGCGGTGGCGGTGGTTATAACAGTGGTGGTCGGGGCTTGATGGGAATCGTGATGGTAAGAGTGGTGGATATGGTGGAAGAGGAGGTTATGGTAATCTTCCAGGCAGAGAAGATGGTGGTTTTTCTAATCAAGACAAAGAGGATGCTGGTTATGCTCAGGTTCCACCACCTGCCGCAGCCCCCTATGGGGGTCCTGTAGGGAACTACCCTCCTGCTCCCAACTCTTATGGTGCTGACCCTGTTCCACCACCCAATAGCTATGGTGGTCCTAATTCCTATCCTCCGAGCTATGGTGTCCCACCATCGAATCCTTATGGTGGTGATGCACCTGTGGTACATGGAGCTCCACCTGTTAGCTATGATGGTGGGTATGCTGGTCGGCTGTCATCGGGCCGTAATGGTGGTGCTGCTCCTCCACCACATCATTTGGCTGCTGTTCCTGCTGAGTCCCCTGGGAAGATTAAACAATGTGATGAAAATTGTGGGGACTCATGTGACAATTCAAGAATTTACATCTCGAATTTGCCACCAGATGTAACTACCGATGAATTGAGGGACCTTTTTGGAGGAATTGGGCAGGTAAAATATCCATCTTCTGTCTATGCACACGTGCGCTTTGCCTATCTTTGTTTTTTAGAATGTGACGTGGTATAGCATGAATTAATTGATCACATTGCTGCTTAATGACTAAATTGTGATAGCAGTGGAGTTAAGCAATAATTTATGCATGGTTATTATCATGTTAATTATATACTGATGTTTCATTTTATTCTAACATTTAGGGATATTTAATGGTGTTAACAACAAAGTCGGAACATAAATACTATGATGATGATTTTTCTATCAAATATGATACTTTTTTATCAGCCCCTTTGCCCACCAACTTTTAACTGACATCTGGAAAACCTGAAGACTATATTTCATATCTGGCCGTTATGGGAAACTAGGGGATTAATTCCTCAACTAAGACTTCTGGAAGGCTTAATGATCATGTAGATCTGGTGTGAACTGGATTACATAACTTAGCATTGGTTTCACTTTCACTGCCAAATGAGAAACATGTTCACAAGTTTTTTGCTCATCTCCAGATCTTGATTTTTTTTGTTTTTGGGTTTATTTGCATGTTTGAATGTTTTTTGTCACCATCATTTCCTTTGGATTTATTATCATGGAATCTTTTGATTTATGATCACAAAAGCATCTTTAGTGGGTGTATTTATAGTTTTTGTCTGATGGAAGATATTAACACATTTCAAAGAAAATGAGAAGTTAGTATACGAATCTTAGGCTGATTATCCTAGTTTTTTTTGCAAGTTGTGTATGGTATTTGATTGTATGTGAAAATATTGTTGGAGTTAGATCATATGTACATGTACTTATAGGTACAAGTATTATACTGGTATGATGCATAGAAAGGTAAATGTGGCACGCTAAAGATGAGTTAAGAGAGAGAGAGAGAGAGAGAGAGAGAGAGGTCATGCAGTTCAGGAATATATTTATTTTTTGTTTCTCAAGCCATTGCATATCAGAATGTTGAATGCACTAATTCTTTCTTCTTTTAGGTTGGACGGATTAAGCAGAAACGGGGTTACAAGGATCAGTGGCCTTGGAATATAAAAATATATACTGATGATCATGGAAATAACAAAGGGGATGCTGTTCTTTCTTATGAAGATCCCTCAGCGGCACATTCTGCGGGGGATTTTATAACAGTCAGTTTTAGTAGACAATCTCCTGATATTCAGTGATCCTCCTTACAAAATATTGTTTTAATATGTACTACTGATTTTTGTTGCAGACTTTGATCTGAGGGGCTACAAGATCAATGTTGCAATGGCTGAGAAGTCTGCACCTCGACCTCCACCAACATATGGTCATGGGTATATCCTCTTTCTCTTCTTATTTGATATGTGCTTTGCTGCCATGTGTTTATCAATAGTGCTTTATTGGGTACTTGCCTTTTGTCTTATATGTATGTATATATGTATCTGTATGCATGTACATCTTTGTATATGCAACAAGTCTTTGTTAATGCAGCGTGGATTGAATGACGGGAGCATGTACACAGCCATTGTTTCTGCAAGAAGTCATGGTTTCCCAAGCATTTGAGAGCAAATAACTAAAGTTCATGAACCATGATGACAAATGCGTCTCTCCTAATATCTGTTTGGAAGAGCATTAAGATACTAACAGATCATAAATCTATGATAAATCACAGCTTTTAGAATTTTGACTCTCAAGTGGGTTTTTTTTTTTAAAGTTATGGATTCATAGTATTTATTTTAATTAGATCTAACTTTTATGATGTTTTTATGAACCATTACGACAAAAACGTTTCTCCTAATATCTGTTTGAAAGAGCATTAAGATACTGAACAGATTATAAATCTGCGATAAATTATAGTCATAGCTTTTTAGAATTTTGACTCTCAAGTGTTTTTTTATGTAATTTACAAATTCATAATATTCATTTTAATTTTGATATAGTTGATATGATGCTTTTATGAATCATGATGACAAAAACGGTTCTCCTAGAATCTGTTTGGAAGAGCATTAAGATACTGATCAGATTATAAATCTGTGATAAATTATAGCTCTTTAGAATTAAGACACTTGGTTGAATGTTGTTGGGTTTAAACTTTGTCTACTAGGTTGTACATTAGCCTGTTTTATAGGTTATACATTCTATATTTGTTGTCTGTAACCATGTACCATCTTGATTATTTAATCATCACTTCAGCCATAATTGGTCCACCTCCGGCGGATCCTATAATATGCACTTGTTTGCACTCTATCTACCTAGTCTAACCATACAACCACCTCCCTAGAGGGAGAAGGTTGTTTTTGGGATCTGTTCAGAGTTCTCTGATTTTCTGTATTGTAAGAAATCCCTCATGTTAATATGGATTGTGTATGTGGAAGGAGGTGTCTCAAATAATGTGTTCTGGGTACATGTGATGGACCTGTCCAACATCATTTTGAGTCGTCATGGAGGTAGATACAGCTTGAGATAACAAATGTGTACCATTGATTAATGGTCTTCAGGGTTTATGTAAAATCAAAATTTTAGAACTGAGGGAAACTTGGAATGGGATCAAATAATCACCACATGTCTTAATTTTCAAATGTTTGCCACATGCTATTCAGCATGTCTTGTTGTTGTAAGAAGATTCAAATTCTGGTCCTCCCCCCTTCACAATTTGTTGAACAGCGTTGGCTCAGAAAAAAAAAACAAGCCACCCAGGCTTTTTAATATATCTGATTCTGATTTTGGAAACGGATTTATTATTTTTGTTTCTCTTGTACAGTAGCATGGTTGATAATTCTCTATGACAGCTGGTTGCTTGTTTACATTTGCTTTGCTTTGTCCATAATTGTGGTCTTTTGGAGCAGAGGTGGCAGAGGTGGCAGAGGTGGTGCATATGGAGGTGGCGATAAGCGCAGGGATAATTTCCGTGATGGTGGTGGTTCAGGGCCTGATAGGCACTATCACGGTGGTCAGAGATCGCGTCCTTATTGAAGAAGGCCAATTATATGTACTAGGAATGTGATCTGAGAGAAAATCTTTATATTCCTATTCACCAGATTTGTACTCAAACTGGAGCCTAAGGTAGGTTGAGCCTGTTCCCTTAGGTCTTTTCACTTTGAAAAAGTTGGATGGACATTAGTTTCTTGAAGCTGAAATTGATTTAAATTGTGTCAATGTTTTCTAGAGGCAAGTGGATGTAATCTCCAAATTGCTGGTAGGTTTTGATATTTTCAGGTGAGTGCCCTTTTTTAAAACTTGCCACTGATAGTCTCACATATCATGAATCATTTTTTTTTCTTTATCTTTGCCTGAACTAATTTGCATGAAACTCATGGTAGATTGGTTAGTTCTTGTATTTTCTTCATCTAGGTCTTTAATCATGTCTGAGTGTTTATGTTGTGAATTGGTTTGCCTTTTTTTTTTTCCCTCTCTCTCTCTCCGCAAATACTTGAAGCCTTCGGGTCAGCTGGGGGGGGGGTTGGAAGAATGTATGATTGGTGAGGTTGTGGATTCCACACTTCAAGATTTTTGAGATGAAGCCGGTTATCATATGATTCTTATCTTTATGCATGTCTGGTGCGTTGATATAGCTGGATAATCAAACTCCCAAAATCTTCCCTCTACTATTATGGAGAACTCTAGGAAATCGGTTCATCCGCTGAGTGCAAGTCCACCGTGGACCCCGGCAACGCCATCTACCTTATAACATGCATCGCACATGAAGCCCAGTACCATATAAATGGAATATTTATTAGGCGGCGGAAGGTAGTTTTTTTTTTTTTTTTCTGATGTCAGGCACGCAAAATCCCGCGGATGAAAATTCCTTTCAACATAGTATTTTGCAGAGCTTTTTTTTTTTTTTTTTGGTGGTTAAACTTATAAATTGCCCATTTGTTGTTGAATCCTAGAATAGCTGGACTGCAGGTCTAATAAAGTTCTGGTTGGTCCGTTGACGTCCTTAACTGCCCATCCTCAACTGAATCAGGGCTTCATCTTTCTCCGTCGATAATGATTTGATTATTTTTCTCTGGAAGAGGCACCGTCCGTCGGGAGAAGCTTTTTATGAGATCTGTGTTTTTAACAAAATCGTTATTCATTGCTGTCTTTCTCATTTTTATTTGGTTAGTCCATATGTTGTCTCGACCTATATCTTCCTTTGATCGGATGTTGTGGGGGTGATAATATTTTGAAACAAAGTTGTTCTGGTGGTTCCTGGGTTGGGCGAAACCTCGGGCTCAACCATTCGAATATGAGAGAACCGCTGCGTGCATCCCGCAGTGGGACACGACAGCAGCTTGGATTCATATCTCCAACCGACTAGAGTAAATAACGCTTGTGCCGTTATGTTTCTGTTTGTGTTGATGTAGTCACTTGAGCAATCATACGTGAGTTGTAACTCTTTGAGGATGATCTTTGCCATCTGATCAACAACGTGAAGCAATTTGCCAAGCTAAAATTGCTGCCTCAATGGAAACCTCTTTCGTCAGGGAATGCGCCCCTTCAACATTTGGCTGCTAACCTTGTAAGCATTACCATTATTTTTGTTTTGTTTTAACAAATTTCTGTTTATTTTCCACATTTGATTTGTGCTGTCTATTGGTGGATGCTTTTCCTTCCTACCAGTAAGGTGGTGCTCTGATTATGGCCTGAGTTGATGTTTAGGTGGAAGCGGCGAAAAGTACTGTAGATGGTTTAGGGTGAAGAGGCAGAAGCCACGGAATTATTTTTATTTTTATTTCTTTTGCTTGGTGTCTTGTGATAACGTATTCTTTAGTTTTTATTTAATAATATAATTATATGAATTATGACTTATATGGCTATGTAAAAGAACATGAAGCATTTTTTTATGTATATTAGAATTTAAACATCCAAAAGAATTTGGAGCATTTTCTAAATATATTTTAAAATTTAAACATTCAAGAGATTAACAAAAGAAAAAGAAGGGATTGACAGAGTCCGTATTCATTTTATCCTGAAATCATAAAATCTTCTTTTCAATATTGCGATTATATCGGTTTTAGAATCTAAATCGAGAGATCCTACATCGATTTATGAATTTATGACTTTATAATTAAAATCAAAATTTTAACAAGCAGGATGATCGTAATAAAGAACAAAATAAACATTAAAATAGAAATATTTATCCTTGGTTGATTTTTTTATATTTTATTTTTTAAAATAAGTGTTGAGTTGGCAGAAAAAGTGTAAAAAAAGTGGCCAAATTGCCGTTACCCTTTGTTGAACATTGTTGCATTGTCTTTTTCTCCTAATTAAGTTGCTACTTTTTGTGTAAGGTAAAAAAATTAAGGCTTCTTATAGAAAATTTTAGTTCTTAAATTTATCTAACAATTTCCCCTGAGTTTTCTTCCCAATACAATAATTGAAAATCTAAAGGCCTGGTTAACTTGGCAACTAAAGTTTTATGATATAAGAATCTTGAAAATTAAAAAATTTAAAATGAGAACTAGAATTCGCTTTTGGTGTCACATCTAAAGTTGGTATTTTTTTATTTTTTATGGAGATTTGTCCCAAATGAGATGGGGATGAAAAAAAAAAATTTTCTCACGGAGTTATGGTTGAAAATTTTTATCTTCATAAATAGGGATAGAGTAGAAACGAAGAGCATACTTCTCATTCTATAGACTCCTCAATTCCCATTCCATGGAATCTTTATATATTTATATTATTTAATTATTATTTTAATATTTTAAACATAGTATCATATATAATTCTAAAATATTTTAAGATTATATATACTTGTCTTCTTTATATTTTGTAAGATTTATGATTGATTGTATTTATTTTTTATAAAATAAAGCTTGCAATCACAAACTCATATTATTACGTTTTTTTATATTATAATTTGATATATTTTCTATGAATTAACTCATAAAATTTGTAATTATTATAAATTTATTTAAATCGATTTCATTTATTATATAAAATTTAATACTTTATTTTTATTTTTAAAATGCATGATCAAATTTTATTTTTAAAAATTTTAATGTTAAAAATAGGGTTGATGGGAATGGGGAACTTCATGAAAATGAAAATAGATATTTTAGTAAAAATAAGGTTGATGGTGATGAAAATCTCTACGAGATAGGGATCCCTATGGGGATAAAAATAGAGAAGTCTCTGTCTTTGGAGTAGGGTTCCCCATGCGCTCCATTTTCATCTATAAGCATATCAATGCATCTATAAATAAAATCTGAATTAAAGCTGTTCTTTTAAACAAAGATATTTTCATACAAAAGTTTTTTTTTAAAAAAATTTGACGGCAGTCATCAAATTTATTTTTTTTCAAAAGAAAAGGGAAAAAACGATGAGAAAGTCCAAGGGTATATGGCATTAGATAAAGGCATGTTGGCGTTGAAGATGGTCTTAAATGGATGAAATTGAAGCTTGATTTTGATGCGCTCGTTTCTTAAAGCATTGTGTGGTATCTCTGGCGTTTGCTTTAAGATTTGTGCATCCGACTGTCTTTTCTCGGATCTTCGATGAACTTCATCGTCGGTCTTGATCGAGCTTCACTAAAAGATGGCATCTGCTTAGCCTATTCCTCCAGTGATCTCGAATGGTGGGAAGAAGGACGGGATGGCATGGCGGCGTGTTGCTAAAAATTGTTTTGTTTGGGTGGCGTCGTCTCCATCTCCGACTGAAATTTATGAGCTTGAGTGCCGCTTCCCAAAGGTGGTGCAGGTTCCTGTCAATGCTTTGGAGGAAGAAGCTGCTGGCTGGAGAAAGCTGGCGGTTATCACTCGAAGCCTTTCCCGTTGGGTGCCCCCGGAGGCTATTATCAGAGAGTTCCGTCGGGAGGGCATTTTGGTGAGATAGAGGCAGTGTCACTGGCCCATCGTCACTATTTCTTCTGGTTCGCCGACCCCTTAGTGAAGGCTCAGGTTCTGGGGAAGCCATGGGTCTCCAATGGTCAGATTATAGCTGTGTCTGACTAGCGTCCCAAATTTGTTTCTTCGGATCATTCGTTGCTCTCGGCTCTGTTATGGATCAGGCTTCTGGTACTCCCTATTGAGTTTTGGACAGAGGCGGTTGTTAGCTCAATTGTTTTCAGTTGCAGGGGAGTTTCTGTTTCTCGATTCTTCCACGAAGAGAGGCAGCGTGGAGGGTATGCTAGGGCCTGTGTCAGGGTGGATTTAAGCAGACCTCTTCAGTCGGGGGCAAGGATCCGTGGCTGTGGAGATGCTTTCTGGCAGCAGTTTGTGTATGAGCATCTTGACGGAATATGTGGGACCTGTGGGTCGCTCCATCCCTCTGGTGCATGTGTTTCTGCGTCGGCTGTTGATTCTCCTCCGGCTGTCCCTGTCTTTGGCTCGTGGATGGCGGCATTCCGGCGCCGACGGGTTCCCCTTGGCCCTTCTGCTGCTTCGGGCGAGGTGGAGCAGGGGGGTCCAGGGCCTTCCTTTGCTTCAGCTAGGGGGTGGCAGACCCCTAGAAAGGTTGCTCGTAGGAAGCCTGGGAGGGGGTTTGTTGCTCCTGTGCTGGCTGTCTTCTGCTCTACGTCGAGGGGGTCTAAGTGCCCTGGTGCTGTTGCTGAGCCGAAGGGGTCTGAGTGCCCTGGTGTTGCTTCTGTGCCGGAGTTGCAGAGGATGGCTCCCCAGCCTGGAACCTCGTGCGGTGGTCAAGGTTCTGTAGCTCCCTTGAAGGACCCTGTGTCGGGGTTGGGGGCGTGCCGGTTTGTGGCTGGCATGCTAGTGGAGGCAGTAGGCCCAGGGTTGTTTAAATCTACACTGAATAAGCTCAATCTAAACATTGCACCTAATCCTTTTGCCCTTTTGTGTTCCGACAAATGGGCTGGTCGTTCGAAGGTTCGGTCGGATGCCTACCCGGGTCCACTTAAGCAGGCCCGGCCTGTTACAATTCCGGCTCCGAGGGTGGCCTCCAGGTCTTCCAAAGGGAAGGGGAAAAGCATTGCCTCTGATTTTGACAGAGTTCACTCCATGAATGTGATCTCTAAACCAGTGGATATCTCTATGGAACAGGATTCTCAGTCGATAGAGGGGGCTGTGTACTCATGTGATAAGGCAGTTAATGTCCCTGTTGCTTGCTCTGAGGTCACTCAGTTGGCTGTGGAGGACAGGTTTGACCATGATTCTGCTGTCACTCTCCTTAAGAAAGCCATTCAGCCGGAGGTGATGGGTGAGTTGATGGACAGTATTGACCAGGGATCCGCTGACTTGGTGATGTTAGGGGACCAGGGGGGGCTCCCTTCTATATGAAGATTCTGATTTGGAATGTGAGAGGAGCCCAGAAACCGTCGTTTCGCTCCTCTTTTGGGAGGCTTATGCAGCTCCACAGTTTTGACATATGTATCTTGTTAGAAACTCGCCTGTCAGGGACTAGTCTGTCTAGTCTTAGGAGGCAGATTTCTAAAGCTTGGTTTTCTTATGCTATAGACTCTGTTGGTTTATCTGTGGTATCTTGGCATTATGGAGGAGAGCTGATATTAGAGTGGACGCCTTTCACGGTTGTTCCCAGCAGGTTGCGCTTGTCATTACTGAGGGGATGTCGGTCCCTTGGCTTCTTTTGGGTGTGTATGCTAACACAGACTTTCGGGAGCGTCGTGTGCTCTGGGATGAGATTCGGTCTTTGATTGGCCAAGGTGTTCCCTCTTTGCTTGCTGGTGACTTCAACTGTATTGTTGGGGCTAATGAGAAGAAGGGTGGCAAGCGGTTTGTTGTGTCCCCTGGGGTTTTGGAGTTCAGGACCTTCATCGCCTCTGCTGATTTACTGGACCTGGGTTTCCATGGGTCCCAATTTACTTGGTGTAATAACCGGTTGGGATCTGCTAAAGTTTGGGAACGCCTGGATAGAGCTTTGGCCACCCCTAACTGCTTCAGTATCATCCGTCCACTACAGTTACTCACTTATCCAGGATTGCCTCGGATTACTGTCCCATCCTCATATCCACTGATATGGCTGCTCAGCAGAGGAGACCCTTCAAGTTTGAGAAATTCTGAACCTCTTACTCTGGTGCCAGGATATTAATCGCTCAGGTGTGGCGTACTCCTGTTAGAGGGAGTCCTACTTATAGATTATCCAGATGCCTGAAGCTTACGAGACGTAGACTTTCTACATGGAATAGGGTGGAGGTTGGTGACATTGTGCGGCAAGTAGAGCAGGTTGAGTCTACTATTGCCTCTCTCTAGGCTAAGGAAGATCAGTTTGGCTGTCTTCTTGATTCTGATCTTATTTCTCTCCGTTCTAACCTGGCTCTTCATCACTCCCTCCTTCGGCAGCAGTAGATTTTTTGGAGGCAAAGGTCCTGGATTCAGTGGGTCAAGGAAGGTGATCAGAACACTAGATTTTTTCACCAAGCCACTTTAAATCGCCGTTCTGTGAACCGGATCCGGCATGCTGTTGATGAGGAGGGGACTGTCCATGAGGATATCCAAGTTATCGAGATTAGTTTCATCATTTCTTCCAGTCTAGATGGATTGAGCTGATGAGGGATGGCTTCCTTATTACTCCTGTACCATCCCCCGTTAAGGTCTCAGGTTTTGAGAACGACCTTCTTACTAGGCATGTTACTTCGAAGGAAATTAGGATGGCTTTATGGGACCTTGGACCTGATAAGGCCCCAGGGCCTGATGGTTTCCCCCCCTTTTCTTTCGCCACTATTGGGAGATTGTGAGCCAGGATGTTGTAGAGGCTATCCAGGCAGTTTTTTTGTCTAAATCCATTCCCTCTAACTGGAACCGGACCTTTGTTATTTTGGTGCCTAAACATCCAGATGCTTATATTCCTCAGCACTACCGGCCGATTAGTTTATGTACTACTTTATACAAGGTCTGCGCTCGTCTATTGGTTTCTCGGCTGAGGCGGGTGATTCCTCATCTTATCTCTCCTGAGTAAGGGGCTTTTCTCAGAGATCGCTGCATTTTTGATAATGTGTTGCTTGCTCAGGAGTTCATGCATGGCCTTCACCGTGCCCCTTCTTGTTAGTGTCTTATGGCTGTGAAGCTGGATATGGAGAGAGCTTATGATAGACTGAGCTGGGATTTTCTCTATCGCACTCTTCAGGAGTTTGGATTTGCTGATCTCTTTATTGCCTGGATTAGGGCTTGTGTTCATCGGCCATCCTTTTCTATTATTATTAATGGTGGCCAGACGGAGTTCTTTCATTCTGCTGTTGGTCTGAGGCAGGATGCCCTTTATCTTCGTTCCTGTTCATTTTATCTGCTGATGCGTTATCTCGGGCTCTTTCTCTGGTTCAACAGGATCTCTCCTTTGCTCCTTATAGGGGTGGGCCTAATGGGCCCTTTCTCTCCCATCTGCTATTTGCTAATGACTGTATCCTCTTGGGCAGTGCCACTACCTTCAATGCTTCTATCTTTGCTACAGTCATTCAGTCTTACTGTCGGGCTTCTGGTCAGAAAGTAAACCTTAGTAAATATGTGATTTGCTTCAGTCCGAAAACTGATATTCCTGTCAGGAGATCTATTATGCAAATTTTGGATATCTCTGTGCAGGTTGACCGTCTTTCCTATCTGGGGATTACCATCACTGGGAGGCGGCCGCATACTTCTGACTTCAGTGACCTTGAGCGCCGTGTCCGAATCCGGTTGGATGGTTGGCAGGTCACTAGGTTATCTATGATAGCCAGGCTCACCCTTATCCGGTATGTGCTTACTTCTCTCCCGATATACATCTTATCTAATGCTGTTGTTCCGGTTTCTTGTCTGAGGAGGTTGGAGAGATACTTCCGAGATTTCCTCTGAGGCTCTCGCAGGCTGGTCATGGTATCCACCTTATGGCTTGGGACACTATTTGTCTGCCGATTTCAGAAGGGGGGCTTGGGATCCACTCTCTCATAGTTAGGAGGGAGGCTTTGATTGCTAGACATGCTTCGCAGTTCCTGCTTGATCCAAACTGCTTGTGGAGTTCGTTTATGCGTGCCAAATATGGAGATTGGACCCCTTCTACTTCTCCTCAGTCTATTCGGTGATACTCTTTCTTTTGGAAAGAGGTCTGTCGTCATGGCCCGCCATCCTGTCTCACATCTCATGGATGATTGGTGACGGTGCCTCTGTTGATGCTATCTGCGACACTTGGATTACAGATCTTCCCCTTAGCTGGTGGCCTACTTTTGTGAGCTCTGATATTCCCAGTGGTATGAGAGTTACTGATTTGATTGATCATGATCGTCACGCCTGACACCCTTCTTTAGTGTCCTCTCTGTTTGGTGACGAGCTCTGTCAGCGTATTCTTTCTATTCCTCTAATGTCGGGTCATGTTCCTGACACCACATTATGGAGGCGATCCTTTTCGACTCATGCTCCTATCAGAGATCTTGTGAAGGCTTACAGACCTCAGCCCAGGCTTACTTTGGATGTTTCTTGGATATGGAAGCTTCCCATTCACCCCAGAGTTCGCCTCTTCATCTGGAAAATAGCTTGGGATTGCCTCCCTACGTGTTCTCTGCTCTCTAGGAGGGGTCTATCGATCCAGCCCACGTGTCCTCTTTGTGGGCTAGACGATGAAACCATTGATCATGCTATTTTCCTGTGTGGTAGAACGAGATTGATTTGGCAGATTTCGGAGTTCGGTCTCTGGGGTGATGGGAGTGACCCTAGTCGCAACTCTTTTCTGCGACTGATCAAGATTGACAATTGGAAGGGTAACTGGAAGGTGGGCACCTCGGCTGCTTATATAGCTTACCAGGTCTGGTTATCTCGGAACCAGATCATTTTCTTTGATGAGGTTGTTCCCCCTCTTAGGCTTATTCAGACTGCTTTGTCCCTCTCTGCGGAGTACACTCTTTATCAAAACTGTTCTTGGTTCTAACAACCCTGGAAGCTGGAGCTCCCCTGCTGCCTTGGCAGCGCACCGATGGATGGTCTTTATCTCTTGGGAGCCCCCACCCCTAGGGTTTGTCAAAATCAACTTTAATGGGAGTGTCCGTGGTAGAGTTGCTGGTTCGGGCTTTGTGATCCGTGGGGCGGATGGGTTGATGATAGCTGCGAGTGGCTTCGGCCTTCTTGATCTATCGGTCCCTTTAGTGGAGTTATATGCGGCTTGGGCCGGTATCTCTTTTGCTATTCGCAGTCTGGGGAGCCGCAGGATGATTATTAAGGGGGACTCCACCTCTGTTATTAGTTGGCTTTGTCAGGACTATGGTGATCAGTGCTCTTCCACTCCTCTAATCCGCAATATTCGGGCTATGCTTTGTTAGGCAGAGACCATCTGGGTCCGACATATCTATCGGAAAGCTAACTCAGCGGCCGACTGGGTAGCTGCCCGGATGGCCCATCACTCTGGTCCTTGGATTTGGTCACCGGGTGACCCGTGCCCTCTGGTTCTCTCCCAAATTTTGTACTATGATATATCGGGTTTGACTCATCCCAGAAGAATGTGATCGTCCATTTGTACCAAAAAATACATATTAAAAAAATGAGAACAACTGATCCCTTCATTTAATGATCCATTAACCCTGTATGAAAAATGAATGAACCCTTGCAAACAATCACGTTACATTGCTTATCTCTTGATAATGCCACTAGATATAAGCTTTAGATCCCTTATTCAACACTTGCATGAAGCAAAATCGTTTACTTGTGAACATACATGTAAGAAATAAAAGACATTGTTTCATCAAACTTCAAAAAGGAGAAATACCATTGGGTCTAGCTAGTAGATTCTGTTGGTGAATCAATTTTCACAGAAAAACTTATGGCATGTTTGTAATAACTATGGGTCCATTTGGCACTTAATTACTCTTTGATTATCTTTGGAGAGGAAGGAAGGGAAGAGTAAAAAGAAGTAAGAGATAGGAGGAGAAGGAAGGAAAAGGAAGGGTTGTTCTCTCTCTTATTTGGAAAGGATGGAAGGAAAAGGAAAGGTAACTCTTGTTTGAAAAGGATGGAAGAGAAAGGAAAGGTAATATTAATTATCTTGTTAGGATAAAAAGAAAAGAAAAGAAGGGAAAGAGTTATGTGACAATTATACCCTTCATAATCAAGAATAAACTATGGAAATAAAAGAATAATAAAAAATAAAGGATATTTTGGTTTTCTACAAAAGTATGACTTAAACTTTTTTTCTCTCTCCGGCTTACTCAGGGTTAATAAATTTACCTTAGGTGGAGGAAAAAGAAAGTGAATCAGTTACTCCCATTCCTTTTCCCTTTTTCTTTTACCCTCCTTCCAAACCAGACAACTTACCTTTCTTCTTCTTTTTCTTTTCCTTCCATCCATTTCCTCCCATCCAAACAGGTTAATCCTTTCCACGCAATTAGTACAAATCAGCCATGCAAAGCAAGAAGCCAAGAGGTAGGAACCAAATGCCCGGTCAACAGGAATTGCATGTTGCCACTCGATCAAGGGTCTGACTTCAATTTTTCTATTTCTTGTTTGGGTTCACCAAAACCAAACTGAATCTAATTAAATGCCCTTCAATTAAATAGGCCTGTCGCTCTAGGAACCTAATCAGCTAGAACTGTCTCAGTTGCTTCAAACAAAGCTCTTTAGTCCTCCTCATCACACTGATCTATACTGAAAAAAAAAAAAAAAAAAGGGGACTCATTCAACCAAGACGAGCCTCGCATTAAGTGCCGCATTGGAGGTATGCGTTTTTTTTTTCTTTCTTTCTTTTTTTTTTTTTTCGGATTTCTAAGCAAACGAAAGACGTCTGTTTCTCTCTTTTGCTTCCATTAGAGACTTCTCCTCCCTTGCGTTTAGAGCTCAAATAGAAGAAACGCGCTTTGGAAACCAACACTGTAGCGTTTCCAATGTCAATTATTTTTCAATTGCAAGGACTGAGGACGTCACAGATTAGCACACGAAAGGAGATTGCTTCTGAAGGCCGCCATGTGAAAGCATTGAATGGTAGGGTGGCGGGCAAGAGACTCGGGTAAAAGAAACCAGTACTGGTTTCCAACTACGAATAATTTTTATCTCCTACCGTCCCTCAAGGTTTGTTGATGATCTCTTTTATAATCTCTATGCCTTAATTTGATGTCGGATCTCATTAAGAGGTTCCATCTCTTGATTCTGTTTGGAGTGTTGCTAACGAAACCCCAGGTAAGCTTGGCATGCATGTTGTCTGACATTTTGTTTGTTTGCTTGTTTCTGTTTACATTAAAATTATGCACAAAAGGAATTAGATGGCGTGTGAGAGGGTCCACGGATGCTATGAATTATATTTTGAATATCATCGCTGGAATCGGACTGGTGGCTGCCATGGAAATCAAAATAAGGTCCTCATGCTTGCATTGGCTTGTCTTGTGTGCAGTCTCACATGCATATATGTGCATGCGTGTATATATGCACGTAAACATGTATATATTAAATCTGTAAATATTATGACTCCAAAGTGAATAGTTCTTCATGCATGCCTCCTAAAATTCAAAACTACATGAATCGGATGTTGCTTGATCAGTTCACCATGAAATATTTCTGGCATCCGTAGATTGTTTCGGCCTAGTGAGTAGATTGTTTAATTGGTTCCACAACATTGATTATTTCTTGATCTTATTTTCTCTCTCATTTTTTTTTCATAATATTATCAATCTATATATCTTGATGTATCCAAACCAAGCCACCTAGAAGTCTTGCATCAATTGAACTATATGGAGTTTAATTTGTAATTGCATAAAATCAATAAAATGAAACATCCTCTCTTCACCAGAGAAAATAAAAGGTATATCCTCTTCCTGCCCCAAGCAACAAACTTAGTTCATTAGAAAAAGAGCATATCACAAATTATGAATCCAAACCCAGACCAAATGGATCAGAACCAGATTGTATTTGGTTGGTACATGAAATGTACCCAGCCATACGTTTCCGTGTGAAGAGGAAGTGCACAGTTCGCATCGATTTCTTGTCAGTGCGAGAACGATTTGTTTTCATAATTTATTAAAATCTGTGCTTAAAAAAAATTTAAAAACTACTTGCATGTTCTCGTACATAGCATAATTGATGAGGTTTGTATTATTGCCTTCTGCTTCCATTTATTTGATCATTCAGTCCTTGTAGCTAGGTTGCATGATCATACCATCCAATTGTATTTTCTTCTCCATGTACTATTACTCTTCAAATGAGAATCTGGCAGGAATCATCCTCCAATTCCAAAGATTATTTCTACACACATCTTCTCAGTTAATATTGAAGGGTCCGTTTCACTTCTTATTTGATTATTCGTCACTCCTTTCGGATTGATCTTTTGTAAACAAAATATCCTTTGAAATTGGTCCCCAGCTGGACTAGTTTCACTTTTGTGTTCCACCACAACATGAACAATACCGAGTGGCTCCACTTCTACATTCTGTCTCGTTCCATGTCAAGGGATCGACGGCGAGAGGGAGACTTGCCCACGTGAATGTCTGCCAGCAAACATTCACGTCGAGCCCTTCTCTCTCTCTCTCTCTCTCTCTCTCTCTCGCGGGTAGAGTTGCATCGTTTCCACACCCTAATTTATAAAGATTCCATCTCTCCACCTAGCTTCGTTTCCACACCCTAATTTATAAAGATTCCCTCTCTCCACCTAGCTTCAGAGGGAAATACGAGTAAGGGCTCTCGTAGTCTTTACGACTAGTCTTCGCCACCTCGGTTTCTAGACCTACCACCAGCGAAGTTTAATTATATAGTTGCATGGTTTTGTGGCAATGATCAAACCTAGAAGCATGGTTCCTAAGGTTCCTTCCTTTGTGTTTACTTAAACTAACCTCGTGCTGCGCATACGATGCTTATAGATAAAGAAAACGTGAAATCAGCTGTGTTCTTGTCGCAAATTATTTGCCTAATGAATGCTTATTATTAAGTTGGGATCAGTACGCATGTTGGTCTGCTGAAGTAAAAAAGCTTTACATAAATAATGATTCTTTTGGTTAGAGAAACCATATGCTTGTCTTTTAGATATATTAACTTAATTTCTATCATAACCACCCTAAACAATTGTGGATTTTATTATTTCAACTATTTGGTTTGGCTTCGGGAATAATTGTTTTCTTTAGCATTTTTTGTTAATTTTCCATATATATCAGATGTTTAATTAGAACTATTGGCATCTTGATGGGCTTCGTTTCATAACTGGTTGTTAACTTTTATTGCAGGGCTAGACGTAGAACATTGGCATTTCACATAGCCTGATGAACAATAGTTTCATGCTACTCGTTGGAGAATGGACTTCCAACGAAGAAAGCATACCTGGGTTTGATCAAGTTAATTTATTTGCAATCATAAAAACTTGCTCCAAGCTAAGCAAGTGGTGAACTATGTCTCCCAAGTGCCAGTTTTAAAAAGTCTTGGATAAAATTATAAATGCACTTGAAAAAATTTTCAGGCAAGTACCGGGTGTGGACGAAAGTTTTATAAACAAGCTGGTATATATTTCGCGTACAAGATGCGCCGTGTTGGGATTGTTTCAACTCAGATTATTTTGGGAAGATAAATCAAAGTAGAAGAAGGGTTTCTCTCAAGAAGAAAAATTGATCTATTTCGTTTCATTAAGCACATCACCATATAAATATTGTTTCTTGTTTCTACGGATAAGCATAATCCTCTTATGATCTTATCCATAAGGCTATCCCACCAAAGCATAAAAAGATAGGCTCATTATTTAAAAGCCCAACTCAGACTAAATAAAATAAAATAAAATACTAAAAACTAACAACCATTATATTTTAACACTCCCCTTTAATGGTTGTTCTTGGATACCCATGAGATCTCTAAAGTGTATGAATTTCTCCTTGGGTAGTGCCTTGGTGAAGATATCTGCAATTTGGTCTTCAGTCTTCACATACTTGACTTCAATTTCTTTTTCTTCTACCACATCTCTAATGAAATGGTACTTGATTTTGATATGCTTGGTGCGGCTGTGATATATAGGATTCTTTGTCATAGAAATAGTAGATTTGTTGTCACATAGCAGAGTAGTAGCTTCTTCTTGCTTTTCACCCATATCTTCAAGTATTCTTCTCAACCAAATTATTTGTTGTGCTGCCAAAGTTGTTGAAATATTCTGCTTCAGAAGAAGATAATGCCACTGTATCTTGCTTCTTCACATAAAGTGTTGGTTCACTTGACTTTTTAGAAAACCTTTTTTATTGAAGTAGTGTCAATTTGAGAGTACCATGCTCTGGGTGCTTGCTTCAGCCCATATAATGCTTTCTTCAACTTGTATACCTTGTTTTCTTGACCTTTGATGATGAAGCCTTGAGGTTGTTCAACATAAATTTCTTCTTCTAATACTCCATTCAAGAATGCTGACTTTACATCTAGTTGGTGTAGTTTCCAACTTTTATAGCTGCTATAGAAATAAGAGTTCTAATTGTATCATGTCTAGCAACAGGTGCAAAAGTTTCTTGATAATCAATACCAGGTAATTGAGAGTATCCCTTTGCTACTAATCTTGCTTTGTGTCTTTGAATAGTGCCATCTGGATTGTGTTTTGTTTTGTAGATCCACTTCAAGCCAATGACTTCCTTATCACTTGGTTTCTTCACTAATTCCCAAGTTTTGTTCTTCTCAATCATATTGATTTCTTCCTGCATTGCTTTGTTCCACACTTCTTCATGCATAGCATTTTCATAAGTTTCAGGCTCAATCATGCAGAAATTACAAGAAGCATAAATGTCACTTAACCTTCTCATTTTTATAGGAGTAGAACTTGAAGATGACTTGAACTTGAAGTAGTTTGTGGTAAACCTTCAACCTTATTTTCTTCATTTTGAGCATCATGAATTTCTTCATCTAGAGAAATAATATTTTCTTCAACTTTCTTTTGCTTCCAATCCCAAGCAACTTTCTCATTGAAAATAACATCTCTTCTTATGATCACTTGATTTTGCTTCAAGCTGAAAAGTCTGTAACCTTTTGATTTAGAACTGTATCCAACAAAGATACATTTTTCACTTACTTCATCAAGTTTATGTCTCTTTCCTTTGGAATATGTGCATAGCACACACATCCAAAGATTTTGAAATGCTTCACTGAAGACCATACCAGGCTTCAAATGGTGTCATATTTTGAAGAGCTTTTGTTGGACATCTATTCATCAGATAAACTGTTGTATTCACTGCTTCTGCCCAATAAGAATTTGGAAGGCCTTTGTCTTTGAGCATAGATCTAGACATCTCAACAATAGTACGATTCTTTCTTTCTGCAACACCATTTTGCTCTGGTGTATAGCTAACAGTCAATTATCTTTGTATACCATCATCTTCACAAAATTTCTCAAATTCATTTGAATTGTATTCACCACCTCTATCACTTCTCAGCACCTTGATATAATGCCCACTTTGTCTTTCCATAAGATTTTTAAACTTCTTAAAGATAAGAAATGCCTCTGATTTATGTCTCATAAAATATACCCATATCATCCTTGAATAGTCATCAATAAAAATAATGAAGTAGATGTTACCTGCATGAGAAGGAGTTTTCATAGGTCCACATATGTCAGTATGAATAAGCTCCAATGGTGCTTTGGCTCTCCATACATGCTCTTTTGGAAATGCCTCTCTATGTTGTTTTCCAAGTGCACATCCTTCACAAGGTTCTTCCTTGTCATGTATTGCTGGTAGACCATACACCATATTCTTTTGATATAAACTTCTCAAACTTTGAAAATTTCAAGTGCCCAAACCTTTTGTGCCATAACCATGACTCATCATTTACCTCTATCTTCCATGCAGCATCCTTTGCATAGTGCAAAATAAGAGGAAAACTTCTATTTTTCTCCATCTTGATATTTGCCATAAGTTGCTTTTTCATCCCTCTGTCATATAACTTGCAAACATTATTTTCAAAGTGTACCATATGCCCATGCTCAATCAGCTGTCCAACACTCAAGAGATTTTGCTTCAAATCTGGAACAAGTAAAACATCATGAATGAATTTTCTTCCTTTCTTGGTATTGATTTCAATTGTGCCTTTGCCTCTTGCTTGGACTAGAACACCATTTCCCATCTTCACTTGTGAAATTGAAGAACTGTCAATATCACAAAAATAGACTTGTCTCCTGTCATGTGATTGCTGCAACCACTGTCAAGATACCACATATTATTACTTTGCTCTTCTGTAGTTTGACATGCATATAGTGTGCTTTGCTGACCTTCATTTTCTTCTGAGAAGTGTGCTTGTTCACTTGCTTTGTATCTGCAATCTTTTTGAACATGTCCAAACTTTTTGCAATTATAACATTGGGGTTTGCCCCTAAACCAGCAATCTTTTTCAGCATGAGAAGACCTTTTACATATATTGCACCTTTGTTGAGTGCTCTCATCATATTGCCTTTTGAAAAATTATTTCTTTGTGTTTCTCTACCTCTTCCTTTCATATTTCTTCCTCTTCCTCTACTCTGGTTTTCACCTCTGAATGACTCTCTTTTGACTGGAGCATGACTAGATGATTCTTTTTGAGAATTTTTATCAACCACTTTGAGTTTAGATTGAAAGGCACTTTCAATTGATGATTCTTTATGCCTAAACAATCTTTGCTCATGAGCTTCAAGAGATCCCATTAATTCATGAACACTTAATTCAGAGAAGATCTTTAGATTCTTCAACAATTGCAACTATTGTATCAAATTTTGAGATAAACTAGCCAAGATTTTCTCACATATTCTTCGCTCGGTGATGGTTTCACCATAGCTCTTCATTTGATTAACAGTCTCCATAATTTTGGAGAAGTAATCCTTCAATTTTTCATTTTCTTGCATTCTCAAATTATCTAACTCTCTTCTTAGAGTTTGAAGTTTGATAGCTCTTACCTTTATGTTGCCTTGAAATTCCTCCTGCAAGATATCCCATGCCTCCTTTGATTTGGTGGCTCTAATAATTCTAGGAAAAATTTTCTCAGATACAGCTTGTTGGATGAAGAACAAAGCTTTGGCATCCTTCTTTT
This sequence comes from Calamus simplicifolius, assembly GCA_900491605.1. Lineage (NCBI taxonomy): Eukaryota > Viridiplantae > Streptophyta > Magnoliopsida > Arecales > Arecaceae > Calamus > Calamus simplicifolius. Next base: position 354,620 of record UESW01003858.1, read on the forward strand.
TGTAGTCCTTCAGTTGCTCCTTCTGATTATTTGTTGGATTAACTGGGTCTTCGTACCCGTTCTCAACTAGATCCCATACTTCTTGTGAAATAAAAAGGGTTTTCATCTTGATGCTCCAATAATCATAATTTTCTCCATCAAAAATAGGGATAGAAGGTTGGTGGATATTCATTCCAATTGGGTCCCCAGCTATGACTTCCACCCTTTCTCCAACGAAGAGGAACAGATGCTCTCTCTCCAAAAGCAACCACAGCAACGTCTTGTGTCCTTTTCTTTTCTTTTCTTTTCAAAGATAACTTCCGTTGTAAAAGAAAGAAGGACTTGTTGTGTACCTTGGATGTTGTTTTTCAAATAGAGGCTGACCCACTAATGCCAAAGAATGAAACCTGACACCAGGTGGAATTTGAAAACGGAAGAAAAACATCGGCTTCTTCCCTGTGCTCCCGTGGAATCTCGGTGGCTTCCTCAACGTCACCATTTTTTTTTTTAAAACTGATGCGAGAATTGTTGATGGGAAGTCAAACGGGCAGCTTTGGAAGCACAGCAATTCATTTATGCCTGGGCAGTGAAATCTCTTTCTTCACGGCTTCAAGATTCTTATGGCATTAAATTATATGCTCTTCTCCGTAGCATTAATGTGGTGTGATGAGAATCCCCTGCAACTCAACCGACTTCAAACGAAATCCTGATGAAGGAACTCGTCTCGGCAACGCATGGAAGGGAAGCACTTCTTCGTCCTCCTCGCCTTCTTCACCGTTTACAAAATCAAGAAAAAAATATTTCTTTTCTTTCTTTCTTGTTTCTTTGAATCGGAAATCAGGCTTCTTGATGGCTTCTTTCTCCGCCTTGGTTTAGCGGAGTACCTTCGTAACGGCCTCTTCCTCACCGATCCGTCCAAGAGAGAATGTCTCTTCGGCGGCCTCCAATCTTTGTGGTCGTGAAGTTGAACCAAGCTCTAATACCAATTTTTATTGGACCAACTCAGATTATTTTGGGAAGATAAATCAAAGTAGAAGAAGGGTTTTCTCTCAAGAAAAAAATTGATCTATTTCGTTTCATTAAGCACATCACCATATAAATATTGTTTCTTGTTTCTACGGATAAGCATAATCCTCTTATGATCTTATCCATCTAAGGCTATCCCACCAAAAGATAAAAAGATAGGCTCATTATTTAAAAGCTTAACTCAGACTAAATAAAATAAAATAAAATATTAAAAATTAACAATCATTATATTTTAACACGCAGGCCAGTCCTCAAGACGAGCAACTCATCAAATCCAACCATATATATGCATCCCATTGAACTACTACTCGTTCGTTATAGAACCAAGGGATCGAACTAGTACAAAATAGCTAGTCTCAATGACAACGAATGCAATGCAAGTGCTCCACGCCCCAAACACGTCTAAGTAAACAGTGCATTAAGTGCTTCAAGCCACAAATCTATGCTGGAGGCATTCCATAGCATATCTGTGAATGGAGAAAATAATGTAGGATTTGTTGCTGCATCTTGACAATGTATATGGTATGCAGCAGTCTTCATAAAAGTCATCACATGGACACATGCTTGCAGGCATGCGACAAACTGTGGCAAGGTTTTAAAGTTAATTTATGCAACTCGATATTGAACTCGATCCCTTATTGATCTGGAACTGAGATTCCTAATGATGAATTTTGTGCCTTTATCAATAGAATAGTCTGTTCCTATCTTTGCGACCAGAATGCTAGCATTTCATTATGTAGTCAGTGGCCGGAAGGCTCGTTTACGAGGTCTCTTGAAAGCTTAGGACTTTGTTGCCCCTAGTTTTGTATTTTTTATATCCAACCTTCTTCACGAGCCCTCATTATAAATAAGCACCCCCTTCTCCATCTGCCTTAGCTTCCACTTGTGAAGCGGTCTCAGTACCATACCTAACTCCATCTTCATCCACCTCTCTCCAACTCATAGCAAATGGGTGGGAGTTCCCCATGCGCTTCCTGCAAGCTATTGCGGAGGCGCTGCGCCAAGGACTGCATATTTGCCCCCTTTTTCCCTTCAGATGACCCCCACAAGTTTGCAATCGTTCACAAGGTCTTCGGTGCCAGCAACGTTAGCAAGATGCTGCAGGTCTTTCTCTAGCTTTCCCTCAAAAAATCATTAATTCCTGCAACCCCGTAGCGATCGAGTCTCATGTCCATATAAACGAGTGTAACTGCACCTAGCTTTTAGTATCGCCGTGAAGATATGCTCTGGAAATGGTTAATCTTTTCTTTGAAGTCTTTGTTTAATTACAGTCGATTAATTAACTTGAACCAATACAAGCTAATGATCAGCGTTATAGTGTTGGTACTCCTCTCACATTTTTATTGTTCCTCTTGTGTATGCGTTTATTTACTTGGTTAATTTTCATTGACTGCAGGAGCTTCCGGTTCAACAGAGAGCAGATGCTGTGAGCAGCCTGGTCTATGAGGCGAATGCAAGGATGAGGGACCCCGTTTACGGCTGTGTGGGAGCCATATCTTACCTTCAGAACCAAGTGTCTGAACTTCAGATGCAGCTCGCTGTTGCCCAAGCTGAGATCCTTTGCATTCAGATGCAGCAGGAGGAGCCAGCAGCGACAGATCAGCGGATAGAGCCTGATGGCAAGTCATATCTGATGCACAATAATCTTGATGGCATGCCTCATCAGCTGATGAACTACGGCTCCTCTAGTAATGTAGCTCAGGAACCTCTCAAGAGAGAATATCTTTGGACATAGACTTGCTTGTTTCTCTTTCACTGCAATGAGATATTAGATGGTGTTCTTTTCCTACTTGGTTACCCATGGAGAGAGGTAGAGGGAGAGGGCCTTTTGTGAAATTATCAGCCCTCATCTAATGGTTTGGTATCTTGTTTTATGACAAGCGTTCTATTTCTTTCTTTTCTCCTTCTGTAGCAAATTAAAGCAAATGAACGCCCACACACGCACACAGGGGGAGAGAGAGGTGCTTAGTTAAGGACTAATTATAAGGTGATTTGTTTGGACTTGAGGTCAGCCCAAGCATGTGGGACATATAGAGGTGTCCCATTTATAAATTTGCTTCTAAGACAAATCAAATGGGTTTAGTTGGGGGCTAATTATGAGGTGATTCTTTGGAGTCAAGTCAGCCCAAGCATGTGGGACGAGCATGGAAGTGTTCAATGAATAAATTTGCTTCTAAGACAGATCAAAAATTCTAAAGGAAGTCCGTGACTTCGACACCCAAGTGAGAACAATGGCTGCAGCTCTTGCAACTCATTGGTTTCGCGTGGGGACAACTCCACAAGTTCTATAATAATCGAACCCCTTTTGTCGTCATTCTTTGAGGATTCCAGGTCCCTCCTTATACGTGTCGATATGTCCATATCGATGTAATATTTAGGTGCAATAAAACTAATGCCACAAGGCCACGCCCAACTGGAAGATTCCTCCCTTGTGAATTTTTCTCAAGTCTATACATTTTCGTCAAACTTGCGCCTTGTGATGCTGCCACCTCTCTCTCTCTCTCTCTCGTCCCCATTATTTCATCTTCATGGAGCAACCCCTATTCGCCAACGTTCTTCTGCATCGCTAACTCCTACACTTGAGAGAGAACTGAAGCTCTTCCGTACGTGTGGGAACATTTCAGCACGTACCTTTTAGTTATGCAAGTCTGTTTCCATGGGCTAATGCACTTAATATTTAAGTACTGGAGAGTAGTGTAACTGCTCTCAAAATTATTGCCAGCGTCCTGCACTACACTTCTAGGATCATAGTAATAGGACCAAAGATAAACAGCAGGAAAACAAAATTGGAGACGTGAAGAACACAGGCATGTATGAGTCAAAGACTTTAAGAGTGACTCTTGGATGATTGGGCCTCATTTGTGATGAGTTTTCTAGAGCTCTTAACATCATCTGAATTTCTAAAATAACTATACTCTAGGAAACTTCCGGTCTGAATGTTTAAATTACTCTACTCACAGGACCCTTTGTTATCATAACTAGACTTTAATGATATAGTTATAAAAATACATGACGTAACAAAATTAAGAATATAGACACATACCAGCTAACCAAGTTAGCACCATAATTTTTACACGAGTACATTCTGGTTATTTAATTTTTCTTGAGAAGCTCTTTCGCAAGAGAACGTTTCGTTCTTTTTGCTAGATAATTTCTTACATAATGCTTTATGACTGATATTTCCAATAACTGAAGTGCACTTCTAGTTGCTGTTCTTATCGTTATAGACTTCACGGGGTCCAAATTGATTTAGCCTTATCAACTTAGTTCGACGAATATCCACTCATTATTTTTATTTTCGTATGGGTACACTAGCATTAATGACTGGCCGGAGAGAAGAGTTGTACTGGTTATCATGTGCTTAGATGCGATGAAGTTCTTTAAAAACTTGATGGGAAGAGAAGAAGTTTTTTATATCCTTATGGATCGGAATAACCAACGATAAGAAAATTAGTGTCCCAAGAGCCAGGGTTGCCTTCACCATTAATGTATCATATAGGGATTGGTGCGAGAATAGAGATGGGACAATGGAGTAATTAAGCAGCAGCCCAATAGAACGCCATGGCCGAGTGACATATAAAGACAACAATATATCAGTCTCGGACTAGCCTTCTTTCAGAATGATGCCAAAAAAATAAAAAAAGAAAACAAGGGGGGAGTGGTTCCATGATCCTCTCTTTTGAGAACTCGAATAAAGGTGGCCTCCAGAGCTCTTTATGAATTCGCCTCTTTGATTTGTTTTCACCCCTCACATTCCATGATGCTGACACGAAGGCATCAAGCTCTTATCTTCTGTTTTAATGAAGGCAACGATCTTACCTTTTCCATTAAGTTACTGATGATGTTTGTTCTGAACCTAAAAGTTAGTTAAGGTCAACAATGCATCGAACTTAGAATAGTGATTTGTTGGTGAGAGCTTTCAATGGACCATCTGCAAAGATTCTTAGTCCTACAATAGCTTCAGCATCACAGTAGGATTAAGATTGGTTTACTCACTATAAATTATAACTATTCTCATTATTATTTTCCATTCTTGAGGGAGCTGCTTTCTTTACCATCTTATTTGTTAGCTGGAAAGCAGTGTTCTAATAACTATGGCCATGTTTGGATGAGAGGATTTTTTGAAATCTATGGAATTGTTCAAATTTAGAGAATCAGAAATCTAGGTCCGTAAAAACTATGGAATTGAAAAATTCTCTTACTCAATATACAATCACATACGATTTTCATCAAAAGTTTAACATGTTAGAAGGTTAATTTTGGAATAAAATAGAGATTTTAACATGGTTTTCACCAAAACCCAGTAACCCACCTCTTCTGTTGGTTCTCAAAACCACTGTTTTCTGAGAAATTTCAATGCCCTAGAGTCAGATGTCCCCCTCTTTAACTGTTAATACCAAACAATAAAATTCTGAAAATTTTCAATTTTCTCATAGAAATAATCTCATCCCAAACATTCCTTGGCATTGAACTTATATTTAATAAATAGGCCAACTTTCATGAGTTCAGGCTTCAGATCTTCTCGGGTCCAGGATTGGAATAAGAGAGCCAGTCCCTTAATTACAGCTGCAGCTGCCCATGTATGGTGCAACGATTGTGATTAAAAGAGGACTTCACCTCATTCATGGGTCAACTTTGGTTGCTCCGTTCTTGGCTACGGAGTAGGAAGCAAGGGGCAAAGGGCCCATGGTGGATCATGATGCCTTTGTAAACACTAGCAATGTGAACCACATTGATTTCTAGAAGGCAATTCTAATATTAACTCATTAAAGAATTTATGAGCTTCATCTGCTCCATATCAAAAATTCCAGTAGCTATGAAGAAAGATTCTATTCTTCCTCCCAGTTTCCTGAAGTAACTTCTAGCTATTAAAAGTTTTTGACAAATGGTTAACTTTCAACGAGTCTCATGTGGCACAGTAACGTGGTAAAGTTACCAGAGAAGTGCCATATGAGCACCTTGTAAGTTCTCTGAGTGATTTCACTGGCACCATTTATAGCTGCTAGTACGTTTGCCAAGGAAAAGGCTGCATGCTGTGCTGTGAAACAAGCCTAGAGCCAGATGGTCTGAACGTGCAACGAAAATGATAACATAATGCATTCATTACCACTGTCCGGATGCTTTTTTTTTTTTTACCTCATGTCCTGTTTTATTATGGCCATGTTCCCGTAGCATTCATACAATTGTCATTAGTTTTCGTCATCTCTTTTGAAATTCTACAAGGGATTAAAAGAAATGTTGTACTGATAAATTAGTTTGGCAAATCCTTATCAAACTCTTTCGAGTATGTTGACACTAAATGTTAATCGAATCCATTCTTGAGAAACCGAACCGTAAATTTGAGACTTTAAAGTTAAACTAAAAACGACACAGGCAATTGCACAAGCCAAAATCCCAACTCTGGGCTTCTAGAGACAGTGCTTAGACCTGAGTGCTAGGGGCTCTCTTTATGAGTTACCACCTAACGCTTTCAGGGTCGCATTCAACTCTGCAGCCCCACCCGTTCCATCACTTGCTTCTCATGGGCCAAACTAACTCCAACCAGTAGTTGCCCTGCCAACGTCCTTCCAAACGCTGGCCTTCCACACACTGACCAATCTCCATCTGATAAGGTTTCACGTAGGACTACCAGGGCAAATCAGAAGAAGAAATGCCCACGCACATAAATATATATAGAGAGAGAGAGACAAGTTATCCTAGAAATAAATAATAAAGGAGTGCGGGAGAAAAAGACTTGGCTAAATATCTCAGCAGAGATGGGGGAAGTCCAACCTACTCTCAGAAGCCCAAACGAAGAGCCTTGCATGGACACATTGGACATCATGATGGACCATGAGATTGATATCATCGATGAGTTGGAACGAGCTTGGGATATTGGATACAATGAGCATGAGTGGGATTTCATGGCATGGAGACAATCTCAGTGCAAGGTCAGTCAATATGGGGATGATGAGATGAACACCGGCCATAGGAGCTTCAACGATGAATTCACTGTGAAAGGAGGGAATGCAGGGTTTTGGGAGGCAAAGAGCGCCTTCTCCTTGAACCTGAACTTGAACTACCAGGAAGTCATTGATGCGTGGTCTCAACGGGGGCCGCTATGGGTTGAGGACCGCTCCATTTCCAGCGCTGCCAACGCTAGTTTGGTTAGTAGGCAACTTGTTTGCTTTCTAAATGTTTTGAAAAATTTAATATTTGATATCTCCTTCAATTGTCTAGATAATGCCAAGCATTATTAGATATTTTGATTACATGATGGTTGGAGAAATGAGTGGAGTATATATATATATATATATATATATATATATATATATAGTTGGTGCATGTTTTTTGTTCTATTATATTTGTAGGTAGGAGGAGTGCCAACAATGGAAGAAAGGGAGAGAAGAAGAGCTCGGGTGCTCAAATACAAGGAGAAGCGCCAGAGCCGGTTGTTCTCCAAGAAGATAAGGTATGAGGCTCGCAAGATCAGTGCAGAGAAGAGACCTAGGCTAAAGGTATTTTGCTCTCTATTCCTCTCGCGTTTCACCTTAAAGCTATGTGTGTTACTCTTTGTTAAGTTTGATTTCTCCATTGGGGATGGTGGGTGGCAGGGAAGATTTGTGAAGAGAAGTACAGAAGAGATGGAAATCCCATGACTGTGGTCTCCAGTGGTCAAGGTGGGAAGCCAGATATTTTGTGGGTGGGGCTTAATCTAGATTTCAACATTCTGGTTTCAAAATTTCCTGTCCTTTTCATGTCAAGATATTGCCTTGGCAGTAACCTTGCAAGTAATTGTAACTCTTTAACACGCTCAATAGTAATGAGGTTGTATTCCTTTTTGCTGCTGCTTAATTAAAGTGATCCTGACTGATTAACCAAAAGCTTCCTTCTTTAAAGAAAGTGGAATGCTTTTTACTGCATTTCTTTTTTCTTCCCCTGAAACAATTTGGAATATGAAAGAATTGGCTTACTTCTTGAAATGAAACTCTAACAATGCCACGACAGCTACCATCCTAAACAATAACTTCCCATCAACAAATTCTATAATTATCCAAGCCTAAATAATTACAGATGCATCATGTAAAATTTGAATTCAAACAAAGCGAAGGAAACTAAGATGAGATCCAATTTACAATATCAGTACATATTAGTTTACATAGTTGATATGTATGGATCAAAACTTGCATAGCTAATTATTTATCCATTTGCCAACAATCACTGTATGGTGGGCCAACACATAGGCAGGCGCCATCCATGTTGTCGAATTTTTTAACTCTTCCCATCCTTAAATAAGCATGATTGGTTGTTAATATTGAGTGTATTATCAAAATGAGAACGAAAATGTAATTGATTAAGTAGGAGATCTGAAGACCAAAAGCTTTAAGACCACGAGAGCTCTAATATTATGAGAACTGATCGCATGATCTTAAAAGCTAAAGTTGATAAGAATCGAGTTGATAATGTACATTAAAACCAAAAACTCCTCTATATTCTACACAAACGGTGGAGCTAGTGCGGATAAGCTAAGAGTCAGTCAAGCCTCATCGAAGCATAAAAACCCACACGATATTACATGATATAAAAATGATCCGACTTACCTGCAAGGGCATTTAAATGCATAACAAGCGAAAGCAAAACAAAGAACATGCCACAATATGAGGAGCCAGGGATCAAAATTAAAACCGTGAGCTTTTACAATTCCAGCTAGAAGGAATCGAGCAGGTTTCAATGACCAAAGAATGCCAGACGGTAATATTTTTTCCAGAGGGTACCTTTCCAGAATCCAGACAATGCCAAAACATATTTAATGCCATTGTATGCTGTTGTTTTTGAGAGAGAGAGAGAGAGAGAGAGAGAGTGAACGCAGATATTTTCATGTCATTGTTGATATTTTCAAACTTCTGGCTCACGACGTGGCATCCTTTTGGCTTTTCCTTTTTAAAAGAATAACAAGTATGAGGTGGTATCCTTTTGGCTTTTCCTTTTTAAAAAATAACAAGTAATACGACCGAAAAAAAGCACATATGTGGTGGTCCTACAGCCAGGCAGAGATATACAGGGGCACACTATGAAAGACATCATGTCTTTCTAGAGCTTTGACTAGGAACCTTGTAAAGATTTGTAGGCAACAACCTTCTTGGATGCAGCATGGATTTAAAAGTTTTTTATCCATTTCAAAATTTAACTCTTTATTTGAAAGCTCACGCTGCTCTCTCGAAGAGGATTGTCTATACAGAATATTTGCCCGTTGTATGAATAGAAGGAGGAGACAACAAATCATGTCATTTTCTTCTACCCCATAGCGAGACAGATATGGCAGATTATGGAATACCACCTTCGGACGAGTGATACGGATTCTTTGTGGTCCTTTCTCCTATGCGATATTATAGGCAACAACCTTCTTGGATGCAGCATGGATTTAAAAGTTTTTTATCCATTTCAAAATTCAACTCTTTATTTGAAAGCTCACGCTGCTCTCTCGAAGAGGATTGTCTATACAGAATATTTGCCCGTTGTATGAATAGAAGGAGGAGACAACAAATCATGTCATTTTCTTCTACCCCATAGCGAGACAGATATGGCAGATTATGGAATACCACCTTCGGACGAGTGATACGGATTCTTTGTGGTCCTTTCTCCTATGCGATATTCGGAAGGGTAACCAGCAGCAAAGCACCATTTGAGCTGCCATAGTCTATCAAATCTGGTTATCACGGAATCTGCTTATCTTCACTAATGACATTGTCTTCTCCCAAAGAATAGTAAGGAAAGCCATATCTTTATCTGCCATTATACTTTCCATTGCACTACACTTGATTCTGACAGCTCTGGCCACTGGGTTCCCCTGCTGCTTCGGCAACGATCCGATATCCGTCTTATCTCTTGGGAGCCCCCTAGGGTATGTCAAAATCAACTTCAATGGAAGTGTTCAAAGGTAAATTAGCTGTGCAGCATTTATTATCCGTGGAATCGATGGAGTAATGGTGGTGGTGGAGGACTTGGCTTCCTAGATACCACTGTTTCTTTGGCTAAGCTTTATGCAGCTTGAACTGGTATTTTCTATGCTATTCGGATCCTTTATGTGCATAGTCTTTTATTGAGGAGACTCTTACTGTTCTCCAATAGCTTCGGCAGGAAGGCTATGCCGAAGTCCCAATCAATCCTTTGCTCCATGACATTTGGTCCACACTACGGGATATCCACAGAGTTCAAATTCATTACGTTTACGGAAAGCCAACTCAGCGGCTGACTGGGTGGCAGGCACTATGGCCTCTATTCTGGGTTTTGGATTTGGAAATAGGGTAACCCCTCTATTATACTTAAATAAATATTATTTTTTGATTTATCTGGATTGACTCACTAGTGTCATCGCCCGCTTGTACAAAAAAAAAAAAAAAAAAAAAAGGAGGAGGAGGATTGGCATGGCATATGTTCACACAATTTCACAAGTGGAATTTTGATGGGAGGGAGGCAGCTTTTTTTTTTCTTTCTTTCTTTTTCTTTTGCCCTTTTTTTTGACTTCATGGAACGTTTTATATAATTAGGAACGCTAATAATATAGTCTCCGGGCAGTAAAAACAATCAGATCAAAATTTTAGTTGAATTGACCAAAAGAACCATTATTGTTAATTTTACATAATCATGTAACCATCTCCACATTAGATTTCTGCCGCTTATATTTCAGAATTTAACTTAAGCAACCAAACCATTATATGACATCACAATTCTAGATTAGAAGCTACAGAGCGATCACAAGTTTTCGCTGATATCTTCCTACAAATCATCGTACGTATGACTTTATGAAAAATATAATGAACTTAAGTCATTTCTCATTAAAAGGGTAGCAAACAAACATTGATCACCATTTTTTTTCATTGTACTGCTTAATAATATTTTTTTCATTTATAATTTAGGGAACCTTTGTTGGGCTGCACTCATGCTACTTTATTTTCAATCATATTGCAGAAGATCGTCTGCTCAAGTTTAAAAAGAGAGTGCCAAATAATGCTTGAAGCCAATTTCAAAATAATTTAATAAGCTTCCTTAAATTAATGTGATTATTTATACAACTTTCTCCAGGACTGGTAGTGAATTTGATAAGTGCAACAAAATAACCTAAATTACAGGGGTAAAAGAATTGTCCTCCTCATACCGTTACATGAAAGCGAAAAAACTCGACTCAGTAGCTTTAAAATTTGAACCTGCTCCTGCCCTTGTCATAACCAATTTTAATGAGTCCAAGGGTCGTTCTAGAGATAATATAGAACAAAACCATATCATCCAGCAAGACTACAGCTATTGACATGCCCCAAAAATGCCCAAACATAAATTCACGGCTACCTCACCGTGCAAAGTCAAAAGGCACCGCTGGCTATTCCCACGGTGGCTAGATCTGGCTACAGCTCAATCAAGCAAGCTTTGGCTTATGTAGCACAACTTCTGTAACTGAATCTGAACCATCAATGAGCAGTCATAAAGCAACACGGTGCATCAAAACTTGTTACTTCTTCCTTTTATTGATCTTGGATTTCGAATTCGTCTTCGAACGATTAGCACCCTTCTGACTTCTTCTTCCTCCAGATTTTTTGGCATTTGCTCCTTGATTAGCTTTGATTTTTTGTTTTTATAACCAGAGCCATTAATGTCACTATCTGATGAACCCTGCTCTTCAAAGATTCCAAAACCAGTAAGCTTTTCATACTCGCTTTCATCAATCTCCCCCCTCTTTAGCTTTTTCAATAAGCGATAGTCCTGCTCTAACTCTTCGTCATCCTCCTTTGTCTGAGTTGCTCGGCGTTGCCGACCTGTTTTCTTCCTTGCAACAGTAACAGAACCATCTGGTGGTATCTGCTTCACTCTTTCTGGTTTTGGTCCCTGCTGGGATTCTGCTTCCTTCCTTTGCAAGGCCTTCTGCCTTTGTTTCTCCCGAGCCTTGTCCCTAAACTCAAACATCAGTAAGCAATCTTAGGGGGACATAAAAAAGAAAAAAGGATTGCAAAAAGCAAAGAATTTAATCATTCTTGGGCACAACAGACTGGTGCATGTAATGTAACGCTGGAACAGACAATGTCAACCACAATCATGGTGCTGACTGGAAAATGAGAACAGTTGCTTACTTGTACTTAATCTGAGTAACATCAATATCATTCTCAGGAGAAAAACCATCAACTGAGAGTGAGTGATGTTTCACCTCCGGCATAGAAGGGATCTGCAGTAAGCCATACCCATGGCCAATTTCCCAATTTCTAGTTCTTTCCACCTGAAAAGGCAGTTATTAAGAACTTGGGAGGGAATTGTAGATGATTAAGAAAGAAAGGATCATGACAACCTGAAGATGTAAGAGCAATGGTGCTCTTTATATGCACGGATGTATGACACGAATGCTTTAAGCCCCTTCTCCATGACATCACGATCTTCTTTCGCAGCAGCTCTTATCTGTTACAGTCGACTCTAGTCCCATATAAGATGATCTTTGAGCAGCAGTTTGATTCAATAAAGATGCTTTTAGTTTTATACATATAATTAAGGGTATGATTGCACTCTTTGTAGAAAAAGTAGTGGTGGCTTAGAAAAGGAGTATTGCAGGATGGAAAGAATAAAAGCATCCAACTTTAGGCGGGCAGGTTATTGGCATCCTGCTTTATGATGGAACTTCTGCATACATATAAGATATAACTACTGACGTTGGCAAATAATGTTCTGGAGTTTTGCGCAACCTTTGCAAAGTAATTGCAGACCAGGAGATCTAAGCCATGGTTATAAGCTATAAAGCTTTCCTATCATAAAACCTGAGCAGAGCAGGCACAGGTTGACAAATGCAATAAAGGCAAATAGATGTTGTCTCCATTTCATAATTACAGAACATCAGATAAAATTTTGCTGCCATTGTCAAAAACAATCTCCTCATTTTAAAAACTAAGCAAGCAAGTATAACTCTTCTCCATCCAAGCAGGCATGGCAATCAACCAAATAATTTAAATGCTCATAAAGAGAAGCTAAATTTCAAATTTTAAGAAAGTGGTACTAATTTCAAGATGTCCGCAAGACATTACAGCTACCCAAACAGAAACACAGACCGCAAAAAAGAAAGAATCAAATTCTGGGTAGCCAAACATCATAATAAACATGGTAAAGCCAACAAATGATTCAAAATAAAAACACAAGAAACAAAAAAGGATTCTAATGTGACTTAATATTGAAATATCTAGATGCGAGAAAAACAAAAGCAAAGGAACCGAGGCAAAACACACCTTCCAAAAGGTTCGTGTTCAACAAAAGGCAGCACAAGAGATGAACTCAAAATTGAAGAAAGCTAGCTTCAAGTGGCACCTCCAGATCAAGAAGATCTGAGATGGACATATTAAATACAATACCAAGAAATCCGGGAAATTACCATGACAGCAAAAGCAAAAAATTTAAGTGTTCAAAAACAGTGAAGAGGGCAAATGGCAGATGCCAAGTGATTTCAGAACGAGAGAGAGAGAGAGAGAGAAGGCCAACAGGACCACATTTGTTTATGTAGGTGGGTATATATTTCAAATAGGTATGAAGTAGATGAGTTTTACCACTCGAGGATGACAAGGAGGCACAGAGAACCATACCACTTGTAAGGTGGTCAGGTCATGGCTGTTGGTGGTCTCTTCTTGACCACAATCTGCAGACTAGGAAAAGTTTATATAATTCAAATGGTCATAGCAGCACCAAGGGGTTCTTGTGGCTAGGTTAACAAAGATATAAAAGGTTTCACAGCTGCAAGGTTGATTTGATTCGAATAATGTCATGAACTGGATACTTCAAATCGCATATGTACCAGATTTCATGCATATACCATCATCCGTTCTGCTTTCTAAGATTCCTATACTAGAACATTCCCAAAAATAACATGCAGATTTTTGATAGCAGAAATACCTCTCTGAATGAAAAGTTATGCTGCAAATTAAAACAGATATTTTTACAAATGCAAAATGAACATCTATAATCATAAGATATAGATCTGAAAGACAGATACTCACGTGAGGAATGATATCCAAGTCATCACTGAAACACTTCCTCTCTTGAAGAGGTATCCTTCTTAACCGCAGGAACTCCACATAAGCATCCTCCTGCATGTAAATATGATTTAACTCAAAGGAGCAGCACAACTTCCTTTTTTTTTTTTTTTTTTGGGTTTGGGGAGGGGAGGGGATTCAGCGGTAAAATGTAGCAAACCTTTGGCAACAGAAATATGATAGCACTTCCTTGTCTGCCAATTCGGGCAGTCCGACCAACCCTGTGTACAAACACATTTGGATCTTGAGGGGGATCATACTGCACATACAACATATTAATCTATTAATTTATGTCCTAAATGAAAAAGATACATCTGTTCTATATGGTAAATATTAAGATCTACATGGAATCACAAGATAACTGAAAGGGTACTAAAATTAATGGACTACTTCTCAAGTTATTAAATTTCACATCTTGTTGAATGCAAAACGTAAAATTGAAGTCAAATATTAGAATATGTAGTGACCAGAAAAACAAGTTCCTTTCCTTTCATTATGTAACATTGGAACAAATTTCATTAAGGATCTTTCCCACACATATTCAAGAATAATAATAAGCACTTATTATTATATTTCCAATTTGATTGTTGGACTTATTTTAACTTTGATTTTAGGACATGAAGTTACAGAAGCAAAAATGCATGCCATTTGTGTTCTCATGTTCGAGAAGTCAAGCATCCTACATGAAAAGGCAAGAGGAAAAAAAATGAAAAGCATAGGAAAGACATGAGGAGATCTTTACAAAAGAAGAAAAAAGGTATGCAGCAAGAGGAAAGTTTCAGAGAAAATATTTAGATCATCAACTAACATCAAGGCTGCTGACCTTTGGAATGAAGATTACAGGATGTCAGTCAAAGCTGTTGGCATCCCCCAAAAGAGAATCAAAGAAAAGGCCAAAAAAATTGTGGAATATGAAATGTAGATATGCTTGAAAAACTAAATGAGAAAAAAAAGGCAGACTAAAATGTGATATTGCCACAGAATTGTTTGCTAACATGGTCAGACCATTATGGAATAATGCTATCTAGAATTGTAAACTACTTCATGAGGCCAATAACATCAATAGCTCACCATTCTTTTTATTATTATTTTTTTGGTACAAGCGGGCGATCACACAAGTCTAGTATGAGTCAGCCCAGAAAGATCCGAATACATAATTAACTGTAATAGAGAAGGACAGGGGTCGCCCGGCCTCCAGCTCTACGAACCAGTATGCTGTGCCATAGAAGAAGCCACCCAGTCCGCCGCTGAGTTGGCTTCACGATAAGTATGGCGAATCTGGGCGCAGTCAACCTCCCGCAGCAAAGACCAAATATCCGAAAGGATCGGATTAGTAGGGTGAGAATGGCCTCTCTCTTTCTGTAGCCAAGAGACGATGTCATGGAATCTCCCTCAATAAAAATCCTCTGAGCATGAAGAGTCCGAACAGCATAAGAAATGCCCGCCCAAGCCGCATAAAGCTCGGACATTGGGACAAAGGAGTCTAGAGAACCAAAGCCTCCAGCTCCCAGCAATTCACCATGAGGACCACGGATGACGAAAGCAGACCCAGCAGTTCTATCACGGACACTCCCGTCAAAGTTGATTTTGACGAACCCTGAAGGGGGGCTCCCAGGAGATGAAAACCGTATACCGGTTCGCTGCTGAGGTAACAGGGGATCCCAGAGGCCAGAGCCGTCAGTACCAACACGAGAGCAGTCTGCGACCAATGAACGAATCTTCCTAACAGTCCTGAGAGAAGAAATAGAATCATCCGTGAAAAAAGCTGGTTCCTCGAGAGCCAAATTTGATAAGCCGTGGCGGCCCAAAGACAACTATGCTGCAGAGATCCTCTACGAAGCTCAAGAAGGAAAGTGGAGCGAGGGGATCCCAACTCATCCTCCCTGACAGGATAGCCCACCATGTGCCATATCAGTCTAGCTCTGGGGCAGGTGAATATAGCATGCTCAGAGACTCCTCCAACCTGCAAAAAGGACAAAACGGCTGAATTGGCAGACCCCTTCGAGATAGAAGGGCACAGGTTGGGAGACAGTCCCACAGAACCTTCCAAATGAAAAGTTGCACCCTGGGGAGGGTAGGGAGCTTCCAGATCCATGCAGCATCCACGAGCGCTGCGAAACCGGCCTGAAAATCTTCATCAAGTCTCTGGTAGGAACCCTAGAAAGACAAGATCTCTTAGAGTCTGGTGTCAGATAAGCGGCCAGGAATAAGAGGCATCAAAAGAATATGCCTAGAAAGCTCCAGCCCGAAGAACCGGGTCACCGAAGGGATATGCCAGGCAGGGGATCGAGGGAAATCAAATCCTTAACCCTTAAGCGGGAAGGGATATCAATACTGATAAATGATGGCCAACGGGAGAGAGGAAGCTCAGAAATCCAGGTATCATGGATAACATCTATCGATGATCCATCTCCAATCATCCAAGATATATTCCCCAGGATAGCCTGACCTAACCGACATACCTCCTTCCAAAGAGAAGAGCCTCCCCGAGATGGCCTGATATGTAAATCCGACGTCCAAGCACCATACCTAGCTCGCATCAGGGTACTCCATAGACAATGTGGCTCCAAGAGAAATTTAGATGCATGTCTAGCGAAAGGGCATCCCTTCTAACAATCAGAGACTGGATTCCAAGACCGCCATCTTGGATGGGCATACAGACCAAATCCAGGATAGCAGATGAGTACCATGTCCTTCCTGCATAGAAGCCCAAAGAAAATCTCGGAAACATCTCTCAATCCTCTTAAGGCATGTGATCGGAACGACAGTGTTCGATAGAAGGTGCAGGGGAAAAGAGGAAAGAACCGAACGAATAATAATGACCCTGGCCATCATCGAGAGGCCAGTAACGTGACACCACTCCATACGCTAACGAACCCTCCTCTCAAGCTCATCATAGTCAGAACAACAGGGACGTCGCCCCGTGATAGGGATTCCCAAATACATAAACCTGTCAGTCTGAGTAGAGATGCCCGATAAATTAATAATGGCTTCCTTGGTATCCTAGAAGTCTTCGGGCTGAAGCATATAGAAGACTTGAGAAAGTTAACCTTCTATCCTGAGGCCTGACAGTACCGCTAAATGATGGAGTAGAAAGAATCCGCATTTTCTCTAGAGGCCTGGCCCAGAAGAATGCAATCGTCCGCGAAGAGGAGGTGAGAGACCAGAGGGCCATCAGAACCAGCCATAAAAGGGACAATCCGCCGATCTAACTGAGCCTAATGAAAAGCACGTGAAAGATCATCCATAGCCAGAATCAACAGCAAAGGGGATAGAGGACATCCCTGCCTAATCCCCACAGAAGAGTGAAAAAACTCGGTCGGGCTACCGTTGATGATCAGAGAAAATGACGGCCTCTGTATGCAAGCCATAATCCACTCAATAAATAGATCATCAAACCCAAACTCCTGTAGAGAGCGGAGTAAGAATGCCCAGCTCAGTCTATCGTAAGCTCTCTCTATATCAAGCTTAACAACCATAAGACATCGGCTGGCCGAAGCTCTCTGAAGATCATGCATAAACTCCTGGGCGATGAGGACATTGTCAGAGATGGAACGCCCTCTAATAAATGCCCCCTGTTCAGCCGAGATGAGGCGAGAAATCACCAAACTAAGGCGGCGAGCAAGAATCCGAGTACAGACCTTATATAGAGTAGTGCAAAGACTAATAGGTCGAAAGTGCTGCAGAAGGGAGGCATCAGAGCTTGGGCACTAAAGCAATATAGGTCTGATTCCATTCGGCAGGGATGAGTTTAGATTGGAACACTGACTGAATCGCCTGAACCACCTCCTGCCCAACAATGTCCCAGTAATGGCGAAAGAAGAAAGGCAGAAAGCCGTCAGGCCCAGGGTCCTTGTTCGGACCGAGCTCCCAAAGAGCCGCCCTAATCTCTTCCGCAGAAATAGATTGGCAAGCATGATATTATCCAAGAGACCTTCCCTGAAATAGGAACCTGAATAACCGAACCCCCCTCACCAGAGGACTCAGCCCACCTAGACTGGAAAAAGTGAAAAAGCAAGCTCCTAATAGAGTGTGAGTCCTCCTGTATAATCCCCTCATCATCAACCAATCTCCGAATCTGTTAGCAGCACGCCGCTTCAGAGTTGCCTGATGGAAGAACCTGGTGTTGCGGTCGCGTCACGGATCCACTGAAACCGAGACCTCTGCACCAATACACCTCCTGCTGCCGCAGAAGAGAGTAATGCCAAGCAAGCATTCCCCTGAGAGTAGAGAGATCAGAGTCCAACAGAAAACCGTCCAGGTCTTCCTTAGTCTGAATGGCACAAATATCGTTTTCAACCTGTTCAATTTGTCTAACCAAATCCCCCAGCTCCAATCTATTCCATCTGGATAATCTGTGCCTGGCCATCTTAAGACGGCGAGATATGCGGTAAACAGCATTGCCCCTGACAGGAAGGTGCCAGATCTGCGAAATGATAGAACGAGCAGCAGAGTGGGCCGTCCAAAACTGCTCAAATCTAAATTGCTTATGCTGATGCTGATCAACCTCCGTGGATATGAGAATAGGGCAATGATCAGAAGCGATCCTGGACATATGGGAAACAGTAGCCGCTGGGAATAAGTGAAGCCACTGAGTCGTTGCCATATCTCTGTCAAGCCTTTCCCAAACACGAGCCGACCCCTGACAATTATTGCACCAGGTAAATTGGGGTCCCGAATACCCTAAATCCAGCAACCCAGCAGTAGCAATGAAAGATCTAAACTCGCTGATATCAGCTGAGCCAGTTACACGTCTGCCCCCTCGTTTCTCACTAGCCTCAGTAATGCAGTTGAAATCCCCAGCAATAATAGTAGGAATACCTTGAGCTAGAAGGGAGTTAAGTTCAGCCCAAAGAACCCTTCTCTCCCTATAGTCCGTGCTAGCGTAGACCGCCGATAAGAGCCAAGGGTCAGAAGATCCCTCAGAGACGACCAGAGTGACCTGCTGACTACACTGATGAAAAGCATCTATCGTTACAGCAGAGGTACGCCAAATAGCCAGAATACCACCAGACAGGCCATCAGCCTCCACTGCATAAGAGGCCCACGAGCGAGTAATCTGTCTACGGAACCGAGCCAGACTATCACCCGCCAATCTATTTCCAAAAGGATACATATGTCAAACTTATATAACTGTAACAACCTGGCAAAGGAAGATCGAAATGATGGTTTTCGAGCTCCTCTCACATTCCAAACTAATAACTTCATTTTATAAGCTGGGGGGAACTGGGACCCCTACCAGGTCCTCTATCATGATACTATCAGCAATACAGCCTTTTAACTGGGAGTCTTCAACAACCATCTCTACTGAACAGGCCGCGGTCCTCCCGCACCAACAGCAGGCACTTCCACCTGGGAGGTCTGCACCGGGGGCAAAGCTCCTGAACAAGAACCAACAGAATCTTCAGGTACAGTTTCAATAGAAGACCCAGCACCCTGAGCAGGATATGACCTTATTAACACCTAGCCACCTTCCGACCGACAAGGATTAGGATCAGACCTAACAGTCAATGATGATTTGATCCCTCCTTTTTTCAACAAAGGAGCCTTGCCTTTCTCCTTCCAATTCACCGATTTGGGAAAAGACCTGGGAGACATAGAATCCTCCGGTCTAGCCCGTTTCAATGGACCCGGACTACCATCCATATAGCCCAATTGACCCTGTACATCCAGATCAAAACCAAGTGAGGAGAAAGGATTATGTGTCTCCACTGAATTCTTCAGACTCGGATCACTGGAGCTCTCCTTACCAGCTGCCAACTGCTCCTCAACAGCCTTAAAACCGGCACGGCCACGCAAAATCGGCACAGCCTTCGACACCCTTCCACCTTCCTCCCAGAGAGGTTCTGCATATCTCCCAAGTCAGGCACCACCTTATTTGATGATGAGGACCTCCGGCAAGCCACCTTTGCCGGAAACACCCATCCAGCTTTCGATCCATCAACCGTCAAACCAAACCCACCCTTAGCAATCGGGGGATCAGAAACGTTGGCTGATGAAGGCTTTCCCCTTCCCTGCAACCTTAGGATCGGAACCAAGCCTCCTCTGTCTGACTGCTGTTAGCCATGGCCCGAAAACAGGGGCAGGAACAGAGCCAACCTCGCCAGCCTGCGCCGGAGTGGAGCACGGACCATTCAGGTGTATCGAACCACAGTCCATGCAGAGCCGGTTTTTGATTGGATAGAGCATTTTTTCTCTTAACAGAGGAAAAGAGGAGCAATTTCTCTGTTCTCTAAAAGTTAGTTAGTGTTTGTGGTAAACAGTATAGAACCCTTGCAGCCATCCTCGTTCTAACGGAGTCCAATTTATACACCTACCACTATTCCTTTAAAAGCTTCACAAAATAATACTTAATAATTATAACCAAACAAATTTCTTTCTAAGCACACATGGCACAGACAACCAATTTCATATTACAACTATTAATGATTCTCAGACAAAATCTTGATTTTGTATCAAAAACAGGCCTAAAATATATGATGCTAAGCATTTGAAAGATACAGCTTGAAAATTGTGGATAAAATTTCTAGTGAATTCAACCATGCAATGAACAGATTTGAAGTGAGATGAAAAGAAGTTTTATCACGACCTAGCTAGTAAAGTTGAATTTAATTCAGAATAAAATGAAGGATGATTTTTTTTAAGGTAAAACTAGAGCAGAGTGAGTAAGGAGATTCATGTAGCCAATCCCATGTAGTTGGAAAAAGGCTTAGATGAGTTGAGTTGTAAAACTAGAACTGCATGTCGTCATTTTTCATCTTGTACCAATAAGATTCCAAATCAGGTCTGATGCATTAGTTTTTCCAAATTACAAGTTGATGTGGCTGGTATAGCCACAAGGGCAAGTTCAGCAAAACATTAGTGCGGCCCGGCGTCTCCAAGCCCGCCGAGTCGGCCCCGACCATTCCTGGTTGGCCCCGCTCGGCCCCGGCGTCTCAAGCCCGCCGAGTCGGCCCCGACCATTCATGATCGGCCCCGATCGGCCCCGGCGTCTCCAAACCCGTCGAGTCGGCCTCGACCATTCCTGGTCGGCCCCGCTCGGCCCCGGCATCTCAAAGCCCGCCGAGTCAGCCCCAACCATTCCTGGTCGGCCCCGGCGTCTCTAAGCTCGTCGAGTCGGCCCGACCATTCCTGATCGGCCCCGATCGGCCCCGACGTCTCCAAGCCCGCCGAGTCGGCCCCGACCATTCCTCGTCGGCCCCGCTCGGCCCCGGCATCTCCAAGCCCGTCGAGTCGCCCCGACCATTCCTGGTCGGCCCCGCCCCGGCACCTCCTGGTCGGTAGAGTTGGCCCCGACCATCCCTGGTTGGCCCAGCTCAGCCTCGGCGCCCTCAGGAGAGTCAAGGCGCCCCGATTTTTCAAGTCGGCCCCAGTACAACCCTGGCGGTTCAGGCCGCACCTTTCTGATATGCGCCACCTGACAACGCCAGATCCAACTACCCACTGGCCACGCCGCTGATGGGACTGGACCAAACTACCTGATAGCCCCACTGGCTGATGGGACGTAGACCACCAACCGCCATTTTTTCCCTCTCCGATGGACAGGACCCACCAACCGGCCCAAATTCATGCAACCCCCAAGAACTCCGTGGACATTCCTTTTTCACGGAATCCCACGTGGTCATGCAAGTGTCAACCCCCTATAAAAAGGTGAATTCACTCAATAATCAGGTACGAAAAACTTAGAGACTTGCTATCCGATACCCAGAGGGGATTCCCCCTCTGTGGACTCTTCTCATCCTAAGAAGAGCTCATTCGAGCTCTTCCTCAACTATGACCTCGGTTGCTAACTTGAGCGTCGGAGGGTCCCCACCGAGTATCCCTCCGGTCCTGGGACTTTTTGCAGGCAACCCGGTGAAACAAGGATCCGCTAATCAATCTGCTTCCTTCTCCCGACGTTCAGGACCAGTGATCGGGCGTCATCAGATTGGCGCGCCAGGTAGGGGATGAGGCGGCAAGTAGCTCAGGGTTCCCTGTGTTACATATCGGCAAACTTTTGCTCCCCCCTCTTTTTTTCTTCAAGCCATGGTGGTGACGCGAGCTCAGGACGCTTCCATCAGCTGTCCAGCGGGGCTTCCCCCGCCAGTTAGGCAGCAGAAGGCCAATCCCCCTGCTACCGATCCTCCCGTCACCTGTCCACCACCAGATGCAGCTGCCCAAACTGCGGAGCAACTAGCGACTCTCACCTAGCAAGTCCAAACTTCACCGCTATGGTCCATATACTCCAGCAGCAACAGTCCGTGGCCACCCAGCACCAGACTGCTCCCCCCACCAGTCAGCAAGGGAGGCTCTCCTCAGCGAGAAGCCGGTCGTCGTCAGATTTCCCCTAGGAAGCCTCCCCGTGAGCCCCCAAGGCCACGGTCCCCTGATTGTGGCCCCAACAAATTTCCTCCCAAGCCGCATCATCAGGAGGAACCAAAGCGGAAGTCCCGGCTCCCGCGTCCTTCTCCTTCTTTTTCTTCCTCTTCTTCCTCCTCCGAGCCATCTCGGAGGGCCCCGACAATCAGCCGCCAGGCGGAGGAGCGCCTGGACGAGTATAATAGGCGACTGGATGAGCTTGCCAGGAAGATCAATCATCAACCGGAGGAGTTTGACACCCGTCCTCCTTACACCCGCCGGATATTGGAGGAGCTCCCCTCCAGATTCGTTTTCCCCAGATAGATCCGTATGATGGTACAACAGATCCTCTCGACCATCTCGAGAGTTATAAAGCAATGATGCAAGTTCAAGGCGCTTCGGACGCCCTTCTCTGCAAAGCCTTCCCGCCACTCTACGGAAGGCCGCTCGCGCGAGGCACTCGCGCCTGTCCCCTCACAGCATCGACTCCTTTCGAGAGCTGAAGAGGGCCTTTCTGGCACATTTCGATGCCTGTCGACGGATTCCAAGAGTGGCAGACAGCCTCTTCTCCGTGCGCCAGAAGGAGAGGGAGGCGCTAAGGGACTTTGTGTCCCGGTTTAAGGCTGCCGCCCTCGAAGTTTACCATCTCGATGATGCGGTGGCAACGCTAGCGCTGAAGCGGGGACTCCTCCCGTCCCGCTTCACCTTTTCCTTGGACAAGAAGCCCCCGAGTTCCTACTCCGACCTCCGGGCTCAAAAGTACATCCGTGCGGATGAAGCTGACTTCACCCGCCGAGAATCCTCAAGGAGCTCCAGCCACAAGCCCGCTCGCCCCGAGCCGAGTGGACCCCCTCGACACCGGCGGTCCGACCCGCCTCGCCGATCCGACAACAGGCGTCGAAGCCCCGTTCCTGACGAGAGCAAGCTCACACCCCTTCTCGCCTCTCGATCTCACATCCTTATGGAGATCGAGGGCGCCTTATCTCCAGCGCCCTCCTCCTATGAAGAAAGGTCCTCCCCGTGACAAGAGCCGTTATTACCGATTCCATCGGGATTACGGCCACGACACCGATAGTTGCTTCAGTTTGAAGCGGGCCATAGAGGAACTCATTCAGCGGGGCTACCTCGGCAAGTATGTCCAAAAGGCGCGCAG
Organism: Calamus simplicifolius; assembly: GCA_900491605.1. Taxonomy (NCBI): domain Eukaryota; kingdom Viridiplantae; phylum Streptophyta; class Magnoliopsida; order Arecales; family Arecaceae; genus Calamus; species Calamus simplicifolius. The sequence continues at coordinate 378,146 of UESW01003858.1, forward strand.
CCGCCGTCGGCCCTCATGGGGCCTCCGCCTATTCAAGCCACCATCGATAACACTCCCATGGAACGGACAGTCGAGATGGTGTCCTGGGGGCAGCTCCTTCGTCCAAACGCCCGAGGGGGAGGAGGCGCCGGATAATGTAATTTCTGAGGGGGAATCTGCTGTTGTTGAAAATGTAAACAATGAAGGCATCGTCGTCTCTATGACGATCGCCAAGCACCCTGTAAAGAGGATATTGGTTGATAGTGGCAACTCAACTGACATCCTTACCTACGATGCATTTGTTCGGATAGGATTATCTCTTGATTCCCTTCGACCTGTGGTGGCTCCCTTAGTCGGGTTCACAAGGGACTCAGTAAAAGTCGAGGGCGAGATATGTTTGCCCGTGACGGCCGAAGCACCACCGCGCCAAAGCACAGTGATCATGAAGTTCTTGGTTGTACGTGTCCCCTTGGCGTACAACGCCATTCTCGGGCGTCCATGCCTCAATCTTTTGGATGTAGTTATCTCCACCCGGCGCTGGTGAAGGAGTCGGAGAGATGCGCGGTGAGACCAGCCCAGTCCTGCCTTGTTATCACGCGGCGTCAAGTCCTTTGGAAGCTGAATCAACTTTAGAAGCGCCTCCTAACTTTCCCTCTTGGAGATGACCCGGCGAGGACTGTGCGTGTCGGCGGACTCCTTCCCCCGAAGGACCGGGAGCGCCTCTTAACCTTCCTGCGGGCTAACTCGGACGTTTTCGCTTGGTTGGCGTCTGACATGCCCGGCATCCCTCCAGAGGTGATCACCCACAAGCTCAATTGACCCGAGGCACCATCCAATCCGCCAAAGGAAGAGAAGCTTCGCTCCCGACCGGCAAAAGGCTATCGATGAGGAAGTCAACAAGCTGCTCAGCGTTGGCCACATCCGGGAGGCACATTACCCTAGCTGGCTGGCTAATGTGGTCATGGTGCGAAAGGCAAGCGGAAGCTGGAGAATTTGTATCGACTTCACCGACCTTAACAAGGCGTGTCCAAAAGACAGTTTTTCCCTGCCAAGGATAGATCAGCTGGTGGATTCCACCTCCGAGCACAGCTCCTCAGTTTCATGGACGCCTTCTCCGGATATAATCAGATAAGGATGGACCCCAATGACGAGGAGCACACATCCTTTGTAACGGAGAAAGGCATTTATTGCTACAAAGTGATGCCTTTTGGCCTCAAGAATGCGGGGGCAACCTACCAGAGGTTGATGAACAGGGTGTTCCAATATCAGCTAGGCCGGAATATGGAGGTCTATGTGGATGACATGCTGACAAAGAGCACCCGCGCCTCCAATCACGTCTCCGACTTAAAGGAAACCTTCAACAACCTCCGTCGTTTTCAAGTCAAGCTGAACCCCAAGAAGTGTGCTTTCGGGGTCACGGCGGGCAAGTTCCTGGGTTTTATGGTGACCCAGCGGGGGATCGAGGCAAACCCAGAGAAGATCAGCGCCGTCCTTGACATGAGGCCACCGTCCAGCAAGAAGGAAGTACAACGACTGACGGGAAGAGTGGTGCCTCTGAGTCGTTTCCTCTCCAAATCGGCCGAGAGGTGTTTACCCTTCTTCAAGGCCCTGCGGAAGGTGAACAGCTTCGAGTGGACAGACGACTGCCAGAGAGCCTTCGACGGGTTGAAGGCGTTTCTGTCCTCTCGCCGCTCCTGTCTAAGCCAAGGGATGGGGAAAGCCTTTTCCTTTACCTCGCCGCTTCTCCAGAAGCCGTTAGTTCGGTCTTGGTGCGTCTTGACACTGGCGGGACCCAGAGACCCGTCTATTATGTGAGCAAGGTCCTCCATGACAAAGTTAGGTACTCCAAGACAGAAAAGTTATCTTCGCCCTGATAGTCTCCGCCCGACGTCTCCGCCCATACTTTCAAGCCCATCCCATCGTGGTGCTCACGGACCAGCCCCTCCGAGCCATCCTGGCCCGTCCGGATACCTCAGGCCGACTCACCAAATGGGCTATCAAGCTAGGAGAGTTCGACCTCTCCTTCCAGGCACGACCGGCTCTGAAGTCCCAAGTTTTAGCCGACTTCCTGGTTGAGTGCACTTGGGCGGATGAGGCGACTGAGAAAGTTACCAAGGAACAGCGCGAGCCCGAACCAAGCGGCGATGGAGAGACTTGGATCCTTCATGTGGACGGCGCGTCAAACTCTCAGGAAAGCGGCGCCGGCCTCATTCTCGCCGGGCCGGCGGAGAGAGGACGGAATGCGCCCTGCGGTTTCTATTAGAAGCCACCAATAATCAAGCTGAGTACGAAGCCCTGCTGGCCGGATTAAGGCTAGCCCAGGAGCTCGGGATAAGGCGTCTCAGGGCTTTCACAGACTCGCAACTTGTCTCCGGGCAAATCAACGGAGAATACGAGGCGCGCGACCCTGTTATGACTCAGTACTTGGGCAAGGTTCGGCTCTTGACCTCCCGTTAGCTTACTTCAGTATCAGTTACATTCCCCGGAGTGAGAACGCCAAGGCCGACATCCTTTCTCGTCTGGCTACCTCTGCCGACGGCATGGCAAAGGATGCTTACATCGAATACTTAGAAAGGCCCAGCATAGAGGACGGCGAGGAAGTCCTCCCGCTCACTCAAGAGCCCACATGGATGGATGCCTACGTCCGCTATCTCACTGACGGCACTCTCCCTAACGATCGCAACGAAGCCAGGCTACTCAAGTGGAGGGCCTCCAAATTCGTCCTCTTGGACGGGCGTCTATACAGAAGGTCGTTCTCCTACCCCTGCTCAAGTGTGTAGGACCCGCCGACGCCGACTACATCCTCAGAGAAATCCACGAAGGCATCTGTGGAAATCATCTGGAGGGCAGGTCCTAGCCCAGAAGGCTCTCCGTCAGGGATACTTCTGGCTCACTATGAGGGAGGTCGCGGCCAAACTAGTTCAGAAGTGCGATGGTTGTCAGCGCCACGCGCACATCCAGCATCAACCGTCCACCCCGCTGAACCTGCTCTCGGCCCCTGGCCTTTCGCTCAATGGGGAATGGATATCCTCAGGCCATTCCCCCCAGCTTCAGGGCAGCGAAGATTCTTGCTAGTCGCCATCGACTACTTCACCAAATGGGTCGAGGTCGAGGCACTGGCTAAGATCACCGAAAGTAAGGTCAAAGCCTTCTTCTGGAAGTCGATCATATGCCGTTTTGGCCTATCTCATACCCTCGCCACAGACAACGGCCGCCAATTCAACAATGAAGCATTTAAGGTTTTCTGTGAGAGCTAGGCATTCATCACCGATTCACCTCTGTTAGCCACCCTCAGACCAACGGAGAGGCCGAGGTCATGAACCGCACCATCCTCAGAAGGCTCAGGACCCGGCTAGACGAGTCCAAGGGTCGATGGGTGGAGGAACTCCCCAGTGTGATATGGGCTTACCACACGACCCCCAGGGCCCGACGGGCAAGACTCCCTTCAGTCTCGTCTTTGGATCTGAAGCCGTCATTCCCGTTGAGATCGTACTGCCCAGTCCGCGCGTGGAGTCCTTCAACGAGGAAAACAACTCCGCACTGATACGGGCTAATCTAGACTTCATCGACGAAGCACATGACGGGCGAGGCTGCGCATGGCGACCTTCCGTCAGCGAGCGGCCAAGTACTACAATGCTCGAGTTCGTCCCAAGGTCTTTCGCCGCGGAGACTTGGTTTTGAGGAAGGCTGAGGTATCCAAGCCTACAGAGGGGGGCAAGCTATCCCCCAACTGGGAGGGTCCTTATTGCGTCGCCGAGACACTTCACCGGGGGCATACAAACTAGAAGAGCTCGACGGGCGACCTATTCCACGTACCTGAAATGCGGATAACCTCCGCCAATATTATCAATGATCTATTCCCCTGGAGTACGAGCAATAAAGGGGTCCCTTCCGACGTCACAGCCTACTCTCCCCTGTATCCAAGGACCAGATCTCGTAAAAGGAGCTCGCCGGCATCGCGGCTAACGGGACACCACTCGCCCCCGGCACGGCGGTGCCCCCGAGTCGGTTAAGACCCTAACAGCTCCGTACCCGATCGAGTCGCCACTCGGGTGGCACACAAACCCCGAGGTGGTTCAAAAAGAGCTCGCCGACATCGCGGCTAACGGGACACCACTCGGCCCCGGCACGACGGTGCCCCCGAGTCAGTTAAGACCCTAACAGCTCCGTACCCGATCGAGTCGCCCCTCGGGCGGCACACAAACCCCCGAGGTGGTTCAAAAGGAGCTCGCCGACATCGCGGCTAACGACACCACTCGGCCCGGCACGGTGGTGCCCCCGAGTCGGTTAAGACCCTAACAGCTCCGTACCCGGTCGAGTCGCCACTCGAACGGCATGCAAACTCCCGAGGTGGTTCAAAAGGAGCTCGCCGGCATCGTGGCTAACGGGACACCACTCGGCCCCGGCACGGCGGTGCCCCGAGTCGGTTAAGACCCTAACAGCTCCATACCCGATCGAATCGCCCCTTACACGAAACCTAGACCGTCGAGACGGCTCTAAAGGGCCCTGTTTGGCCCTCACAGACTCCGAGTCGGCCGGCTCGGCCTCGACCTTTCCTGGTCGGCCCCGACCGGCCCAGGCATCTCCAATATTGACCGAGTCGGCGTAGGCCTCCCCCGGTCAACCCCACTCGGCCTCGGCGTCCCCAAGTTGGCCGAGTCAGCCCCGACCATCTCTGGTCGGTCCCAGCGCCTTCAAGATTAATCTTGGCACTAAGTCGCCCATGGATCATTCCGAGCCTTCAGAGGATTCATGTGCAGATGAGTCTCCCTTCGAACAGTCTACAACGACATAAGGCATCTCGAGTGACCTTCCACGCTGGCTTACATCCTGGAGACGCATTCGAGCATTGGCCAGTCCAAAACCGCGATTCGGCTACGACATTGTCAATATGCGCAACATTTAAAGTTGAGAAAATATTTCAGAAGGAAAGCCCTCCCCCCTTCACAAACAGGTACGGGACCCGTTCAATCGTTGGTTGCGTAGTAAGGCATTTTTCCCAAAGGAAGAAGGAACAGATGAAGCAAAAGGTAAAGAAATTTCGACAAAAAAGTTCTTCATTAACAATTGAAGGGAAGTACAAAATTTGGCCTAAGGCCGATTACACGAATCAAAGAAAAGAAAAATGGGCAGTGGATCCTCAAGGTTCGCCTGGGCCGGGCTTCTTCTCGTCCTCTTTCTCTGCTGACTCCTTGTCAGACTCCCCAAGCCGGATGTCATCAAGCTCAGAGATGTTGATCTCGAGGGCCGCAGATACCTTAACCTTGCACATCTCGAAGCCTTGGACATAAGCATCGAGGCCGGCCTCGATGACTTCCTGCTTAAACTCCGGCGAGGCCTTATAGTTGGAGACGGCCTGCTCCGCCTCGGCCTCAGCCCGCTGCGCCCTGGCCTCGGCCTCCTTGGCTCGCGCTTCGGCCTCCCAAGCCCTGCTTTCGGCCTCTTCGGCACGGGCACTGGCCTCATCAGCACAGGCCACTACTCCTGCCTTCTCCGAGCCTGCCTCCACCACCGCCTTCTCCGCGGCAGCTGCCCTCTCCGCAGCAGCCCGGGCTTCCTCCTCGGCGCGTTGGAGCCGCCGGGCCAACTCCTTGTTCTGTGCCGCGGCGGCCTTCAACCTTTCCGAGGCCAGCTCCATCTTAGCCTCAGCTGCGGAGGCCCGGCTCTCCACCTCCCTTAGTCAGCCGGCCAGACTCTCCTCCCGGGCCGAGGCCTCTTGATGAAGACGAGCAAGGCTTTGGGACTGCGCCATGCTCTCTTTCTTGTATTTGTCGGCCCGCGCCATGGCCTTGACAAGCGTATTCGAGGAGTGGACCAACGCCTCACGAAGGCCAATTGCGTCGTTGGCCAACTGTAGCAAAGGGAGCATGTTGACCATAGGAAATGGAAACATCAAAAGAAATAAAGAAAGCTCAAAAATTACGTGGACAACGGCAACCATTATCATATCCAGGAGTGCGAAGTGGCTCAATCCCCGTGTCGCCTCCTCGGACTCGGCAGTCCAAACTCCTGACAGCAAGCGGGCAGCTTGTGCGGCGTCCGCCATTGAGCTGGTGTGGGGACCGGCCGCGTCAGTCCCTCCTGCGGACCTTCGACCTGGGGCGGGGGGTCGGGCAACGCGCCGGTTGATGGGATGAGCTCCCCGGCTCGCCTCCCCGCTTATTGGTCACCTCCATCCCAGTCCGGGGCTCCCTGGCGACTGGCTCCCCCTCGCCGGCGGTTAGGGAAGCATTCTCCACTCCCGGCTCTACGGCAGCCGGAGGGCCGATAGCGATTGTGACCCGCCCCGCCTGGGTACATCGGCGGCGGCAGGAACCTCCTCCGCATCTCAAAACCACCACCACCGGCTCAGTGGTGGCCGGAGTCTCTCCTTCAACTGCGGCCCCGGCCGGCTCCGGGACCACTCCTCTAACCGGCTTCTTCTCAGCCGCTCTTCCGTAGGCGTCGGGGCCGTGAGGGCTTCAATCGACCTGGCCGGCTCCCTTCTTCGAATCTTTTTCGCTGGCCTGGACGTCTCTCCGGTCGCCTGCCTCTTTTGCTTCAAGGCAGCCTCAAAATCGCTGGCAAAGACCTTCATCGCTGCACCGAAAGGGTGACAGGCATTAGCAATGGCGTACAGCAAATCTTGGGTCGAGACAGAAGAAGTCAGGCGTCAAGCTCACCGGCCGCCGGAGCCAACTCAGCCTCTACCAGGTTCTCCTTGGACAGGAGTTCCTTGTAGCTGGGGATTTGGCAATTAGACAATTGGGTGAATAGTTCCCTGTCCCTATCCCTTACGTGGAATCATCATTGGAACTAGTGTCTAGCTCCCTCCAAGCAGCCCTTACCCCCTCGACATGGGCAAAAAGGAATCGAGGTTTTCATCCCCTAATTTTGGACAGGAGACCTAAAGGGAAGGCTCTACCCGGCCTGGCGGTAAATGCCCACCAGGCCCCCTCACCCTGATGGCGGAGCTTATAGAAAGCTTGGAATAGAGACAGCCCTGGCCGGGCCTCCTGGAAGTAGCAAAGAATAACGAAGGCGCAGATGATCCAGATCGAATTCGGAGTCAACTGCGCCGGCACTAACCTATACCTATCTAAGAGGTTTAGGAAAAAAGGATGGAAAGGAAGGCACAGTCCGCATCGGAAGAACTCATATAGAGTGACCCGACCGGGGTGGTCAGAGGTCACCCTATCTTCGGGCCCCGGCGCGGACAGGCCGATGAAATCAGGGACCAGGTACTTAGCCCTAACGGCCTCTACATCCTCAGGGGTCATGGTTGAGGCCACCCCGCTGAACCTGCTGGATCAGAACTCACCGCCGGAGGAAGTGCCGGACGGCGGGACACAGGGATTGCCCTCATAGGGGAGCCTGAGGTGGACGGAGGTCCTATCGCCCTCGATCGATCGCGGATGGTGATGCCGCCCACCGGCCGAGCCATTTGGCTAGCTAAAGGGGCCCGATTTTCACTACTGGAATGGGAACTCTTCTACGGGTCTCTTACCCTCCCTAACGGCACGATGGTCCATGGGTAAGGTAAAGGATGAAACTGACCTGGGAGTTAGGAGGGCTCAGGTCGCAGAAGAGCTCAGGGAAGAAGAAGGTGGAAGAAAGCAATGGCAGTGTAAAAGTTTTTCAAGCTCTTGAAATGCTTTTATACCCTCCATCTCCGGCCAGCGACGCTCGAGATCCCGCCACGTGGCACACATCTATTGCGCCAAGGGCTGTCAGCCAGAAATCTCGCCTGCGCCCGAGACGTGCCGCCTCGATTCGTCCCAAGGAGCGTGATCCCCAACCAATCGCGGAGCATAAAAAGCGGAGAAGCAATGATGACCCTTGCCTTTTTCCATTCCCCAATGAGCTTCCTCTCCGCAGCGTCCGATGCCAACGTCAGCCCCCACCTACCGCATGATTGCGAGAGATCTTCGAGGCGACACTACCTCGGGATGAAGCGCCAGCTCATCAGCCATTGAAAGCGCACTGAGGAGGCAATCATTTTTTGAATTTTTGCGCCCCTTTCGTCCAAAGGACTGCAGGCACGTAGTCCTTAGTGCTCAGGGGCGGGGAGGCATCTGATGTGGCTGGTATAGCCACAAGGGCAAGTTCGGCAAAACATTAGTGCGGCCCCGGTGTCTCCAAGCCCGCCGAGTCGGCCCCGACCATTCTTGGTCGGCCCCGCTCGACCCCGGCATCTCCAAGCCCATCGAGTCGGCCCCGACCATTCTTGGTCGACCCCGATCGGCCCCGGCGTCTCAAGCCCGCCGAGTCGGCCCCGACCATTCCTGGTCGGCCCCGATCGGCCCCGGCGTCTCCAAGCCCCGCCGAGTCGGCCCCGACCATTCCTGGTCGGCCCCGATCGGCCCCGGCGTCTCTAAGCCCGCCGAGTCGGCCCCGACCATTCCTGGTCGGCCCCGATCGACCCTGACGTCTCCAAGCCCGCCGAGTCGGCCCCGACGTCTCCAAGCCCACCGAATCGGCCCGACCATTCCTGTCGGCCCGATCGGCCCCGACGTCTCCAAGCCCGCCGAGTCGGCCCCGACCATTCCTGGTCGGCCCCGCTCGGCCCCGGCGTCTCCAAGCCCGTCGAGTCGGCCCCGACCCCTGGTCGGCCCCGCCCGGCACCTCCTAATCAGTAGAGTTGGCCCCGACCATCCCTGGTTGGCCCAGCTCAGCCTCGGCGCCCTCAGGAGAGTCAAGGCGCCCCCGATTTTTCCAAGTCGGCCCCAGTACAGCCCTGGCGGTTCAGGCCGCCACCTTTCTGACCTGCGCCACCTGATAACGCCAGATCCAACTACCCACTGGCCACGCCACTGATGGGACTGGACCAAACTACCTGATAGCCCCACTGGCTGATGGACGTAGCCCACCAACCACCGTTTTTTCCCTCTCCGATGGGATAGGACCCACCAACCGGTCCAGATTCACGCAACCCCCAAGAACTCCGCAGACATTCCTTTTTCACGGAATCCTACATGGTCATGCAAGTGTCAACCCCCTATAAAAAGGTGAATTCACTCAATAATCAGGTACAAAAACTTAGAGACTTGCTATCCTGATACCCAGAGGGGATTCCCCCTCTCTGTGGACTCTTCTCATCCTAAGAAGAGCTCATTCGAGCTCTTCCTCAGCTGTGACCTCGGTTGCTAACTTGAGCGTCGAAGGGTCCCCACCGGAGTATCCCTCCGATCCTAGGACTTTTTGCAGGCAGCCCGGTGAAACAAGGATCCGCTAAACAATCTGCTTCCTTCTCCCGACGTTCAGGACCAGTGATCGGGCGTCATCACAAGTGATAATATTCTGCAATTAGTAGCAGACATTTTATTTCCTAATGTTGATTGTTAGGTGCCTCAAATCACCTAAAGCTTTTTCACTACCAACACTGATCATGGACTCCTGTTTGTTAAAACAATATATTTTAGGAATATCCTGCATTACCATTTTAGTTGATTTCCCAAAGAAACAAAATGCAAACATGATGCCAGTACAAACCGACAACTAAGAAAAGGAAAAAATTAGCAACATCCTGTAAAATTCTAAGCTATGATTCCACGCATGTCAACTGTTATGATTAAGAAAGCAGATTGCTACAAAAATGTACTCAACAGGGAGGACCTATTACACTAATTATACCAGGATCTACCTGCACAATCCAATCAACACCTGGAATGTCAAGTCCCCTTGCTGCTACATCAGTGCATAGCAGAATACCACTTGAAAGTGCTGTGTATGATGCCAATGCTTTCTCCCTTGCAATCTTCAGAGAAAAGTACAGGTCACTAAATCCAAAACACATTTAGCCTTCAAAATATTGAAGACAAACAAGTTATATTTCACTATAGTATCTACCTTACCTGTTTCATCCTCCCATGAAGAGGGATCAGTGGACAACCTTTGAGGACAGTTAGCTGTGGAAGAACAAGCCCCCAATAATCAACACAAGCACACGTCATGAAGTAGCTGCAATCAAGAAACATTATAGAAATTAAACTAACATACAAGTTAGCCATGTAGTATAGCCATGCCATAGAAAAGCAGATAATATATCTATAAGGTCATGCATATGCTTACATAATTATTTTTTTTGACTTGTTCTGTGACATGAAGTCAACAAGCTGCAATGGCTTCTTTTCTGCCTCACATATCAAGTACTGCACAATAAAAGGAAAGATTAGAATCAGGTTTTAGTGAAGGGTTGAAAGGGAAGAAATTTCACTTTCAAATAACACTTTACAATACACCAAGAAACTGTCTCTGACAAGAGTGTAAATATGCCTAAAAGGGTGTCGGTGCCTTAGTGATCATTAAGATTTCATTACCCTGTCAAAGTTTAAGAGAAACCTACCAAAATTCTTACTAGGTGGGGAATATTTATTGTTCATGTGTCGCTATAACTCCTATAAATCAAGGCAGTTCTCCACAGACAAAAACTTCCCTTTTCTTTTATAAATGTTTCCTGAATCCCATTGTTCTTTCTGAATCTTGAAGCACAAAGTGGGCACATGATTTGATGGAAGAAATGATGCACTTCACGTTGCTCACAGAGTGAAAGGAAGCAGGAAAGGGAGTAATAGAACAGCACAAAGAAAGTTTCCATACTTCAATTAACAAGACCTAATTCTAAGTTTTAAATCATTTGATATCCTTAGATAATATTTGAGATTTTGCGCATTCAACCTGCGTATAACCTTTACACATTATCAAGCCACCTCAACACATAACTTTGTCTTATATTGGTGAAATCAGGAAGCATAATTTAAGTGTTTGATTTACATATAACATAGACTACATTTATCAAAAGTGACAATATGAACTATAGACTCAGTCCATGAAATATCAATTGTTATAGAGATAACCTGATATAGCATTTATTGTTGATCAATTGCCAAATAGAGTTTGAACAAAAAATGTATGATAGATGTCTTTTGTAACTGAAAACTTGTCAATTATTTCATGCAGATTAGGCAAAGAAAATAATTAACCATTTTAATCATTACCAATCTTTGGCAGGTAATTTATACCAAGCCACCATGTGAACCAAAGGTCATAAATTTCTTAGGAATATTAAACTTCCAGATTCCCTAATATCTAGACATATTTAGAAATTTTGTTCAAGAAAAATTTTAGCAATACCTGGGCTAAATTTACTCAAGTGAATCAATGTGCTTTCTGAATCAATCAGGGTGTGGAATGTTAATGCCCCACATCATGCTCTTCCCCAGTAAATGAATATGAATAACGTTATCTACCTTCATTAGGTGGAACAGATCAATTTAAAAAAAATCTATGTCAACCATACAAATTCCAGTTTAAATATAGCAATAACAGTTTTATAAAAAAAAGCTTATGATTGCTTTCTGCATAATTCCTGTAATCAATACCAAAAAAATTGTTTTCATCCTCAGAAACTTATAAATGCTTGATTTGGAAACAATAAACCTTTCAGCATTACAAATAAAAATGCTAGTAACAAAAAAAAGATTATAATTAGACTATATGATGTTTTCATATGTATAAAACTATCGAGTTTACTGGTGTAATAACAAGACAACACACCTCATCATGAACTTAGTTTTTACCATCACCAAAATACAACATAAAGTTTTTCAATAGTCAAACATTTTTTCCCTTCTACCAATAAATACATAACCTACCAGGCATTTGCAGCACAAAATAAATTCAGGGGAACTGTTAAGTGTTGTAGCAAAATTCAGGGGAAGAACAACTGATAACAGTTAACACCTAGGCTAGTGAAAGATCAAGCATGTTAAATAGAAAAACCAACTTCAAAATGGATGCACATAAAACAACTATCATAAAAATACAAAGAAGAGAAAAAAGGATTTGTTCACCTGTTTGATGCATGATGCATCAATTAGCCGAAAAAATAGAACACGAATGTTCAACAGGAGAGTACTTCACGAATTCATAAACAAAATCTCTAAATACATTAATATATATTTTGATGAATATACCTCAATATGTAGTCCCAAAGGTGTTCTCGAAGTGGTTGATTGTTGTGAGGATTCCAAATTATGCAGTGGTTTAGCCTCTGTTTGAACTTCAACCCTCACAGGATTTCTTAATCCTGCCCTAGAGAGCTCTTCAACTGCCTCTGTTTGAGTAGCCGAAAAAAGGCCTGTCCTACGGAGCTTTGGCAAGCGAGAAATGATAGATGTAATTTGTTTTTGAAATCCCATATCCAAGAGTCTATCAGCCTCATCCAAAATAAGGATCTGTGGTAGTCAAAAAAACAAAAATAAACAGTAAACAATGGTTGATGTAGCATCAGAATCAGGAATGCAGTGTTAAGATATGAACAGAACACGCAATATCGAGATGGAGTTCCTATGGAAGACAGTAACTCAGGTCTATTATTTGGGAATAGTAGATTGAGGGATGTCATCCCACCTAATGTAGGACAAGGCGATCCTTCAGAAGCCTGGCAAGAAATTTCTGGCAGACAACAGATCTCTCATGTTATCTACTGCCTAATGCCCACACACATTCAATCCATTCATGTATATTTCACATACAAGTATCAATTTTCCCTGAACATAATACCACCACATATGGACAGGATTTTGTATGGGCATCCCCAAAAAAAAACTTATTTGCACATCCAGAAGATAGCATTGTCCGACATAAGCCTTTGGAACCACTTTAGAAAACAAGCATGAAAGATACTTAGGTAGATAGTTGGAATATAATGGAAGCATGGTTTGGTGGATGGCTATGATCAAAGGGGGCAATTCAGTTGGTGTCTTCGCAAATTTACTATTTTTCCTATTTGTCTTTTTTTTTCTTTTTTTCTTTTCTTTGGCTGCAGGCAATCATATATCATGAAACTGTTATGTGGAGAATTTAGTGAAGATGCATGATTAGCCAGGAACCAGAAACACAGGAGTTTGCATCACAATGATAGGGTTGGCACATCTAGCATAGCCATAGGACGATTGGACTATGATTGCCCTGAAGAATGAAATTTTTGATACATGATGGATATTTTAAGCCAATCACCTTTTTTTAGTGTCATAGATCTAAATAAGCAAAAATAAATTCATATTTAGGGGAAAAAAGGGCTAGTCAGCTAAACCCCATTAATCATTCATGGTCTTTCATAAGTATTCCATGCCTGTTTTTTTATAACTTGATCTTTAACTGATGGATATTTTGAGGCCAATCACTTTACTTAGTGTCATAGGACTAAATAAGCAAAAATAAATTCACATATAGGGGGAAAAAGGGGCTAGTTAACTAAACCCCATTCATCATTTATGGTCCTTCATAAGTATTCCAGGTCTATTTTTTATAAATTTATCTTTAACAAGTACATTCTTACATGAATGACAGAATAAGACAAATAAACAGAAAAAGAATACCTCAAGGGACCGGAAATCTAGGAAGTCTAGACGCCCCATGACATCATGCAGCTTTCCAGGAGTTCCCACTAGAATGTTTGCACCTTCATCTTCTAATTTCCTGATGTCAGTTTTAATGTCCACTCCTCCAACAAGAAGCATAGATTTAACATTTGGCACAGTTGAGAAGAAAGGCTGTGCAACATGGTATATTTGAGATGATAATTCTCGCGTTGGAGAGATTATCATTCCCAGGACCTGATATACAAAAGTGCACACTTAGAAAGACTTGAATGATGTCAGTATAGTTATCAGTAATGGACACAAATTTTAACCAAAGTAATTGTGAGCCAAGTATAACTAGTGAATATCAATACATTTATGTCACACCAGCAACCATAATTTTTTAATCTTTAAAATAAATCTAAAAAATGGAGGCCATGTTTTCATTTGGAAAATTCCAGAAATACTAAAACATAAATAAATACAAACCAGCATAATTCTTAAACTCAGAAAGGCAAGTTTATGAGTGATATTGCCATATGGCAATTGTCAGTTATTGTAAACCTTTTAGATCATATGGCTATAACTTAGTTTAATATACAAAACAAAACATTTTACATAGGCATGTCTATCATAGCACCCAACAAGAGAAAGACTGAAACATCACATACCAAGCCATGTCAACTAATGACCATCAGAGCACATATACCAACAATTCTATGCAATGAAGACTGCAAGTGAGTTAATCAATACACCAATCCACTAAGCTAAAAGACTAAAAAAAAGTGGAAAGTAGGACTCATATATATCTGATGGTAATTTCTTTTCTACTCATATTACAAATAACATGTATGAATACTATATATTACTCATATGAAATATTGTTAGCTTTAAATCCACTATAGGATTCAACTTGCCCTCTTCACAATTTACAATACAACCCTAACTTTAAAACATTGGTTGTAGGGTTACAGTTGATATTTTCAAAGACATTCAAGACCTCATTGATAAATTCAATCTTGACTAAGAGAACCTACTGTATAATACAACTGTAACTTACGACAATCAACCAAGGGGCCCCTGAAACATTCCTTCATTCCCTCATATTTTACCTTATCACCTTTTTTTCTTTGGAATAGGCTTGAAGTTTATTTACATCAAAGGATTCTACAAAAGCTTAAGAATTCAGAACCCATTTCAGCTAGCCTAGGGTCTGACATGTTTCAGTTACAGCCAATCCACAGTCTTATAACTACTGCTTCGATTCAAACAGTTCAAACCGATTCTAATGGGATCTAATCATAATGTATCTATTTTAGGCTCTATTTGATGAAACTGTTAGCACTAGAGCTTTTCAAAATAGAGCTGTTAGTAGTATAGCTTTTTGAAATGTTATGAGACTTTAATATGCATTTGCTAACCAAATTAAAAAAGCATTTTTAGAATAAAAATGATAAAAGGCATTGCATAGCACTTTCAACGGTCTAACTTATTAAAACTATTACTATAAATTGTTTTAAGAATATTATAATATCAAAATATCAAAATATATCATACTATAAATATAATGATTATAATGTTAAATTAGTATAATATATTATTTTACTATTATTAATAAATATATTATAATATATTATTAAAATTATGATAAGTGTTATTTAATAATATAATAATTTTATGATATTATTATAGTAATATTATAAAATTATAGCATCACATAATATAATCACATCATATTAGTATACTACATTATAGTCTACTCAACTCAACTCATCTAATCCTTTTCCCAACTACATGATATATTAGTATACTACATTATAGTATTTTATAATAGTATTATAATAATATTTTAATATATTACATTCTATTATATTATTATAATCATATTGTTATCAGGTTAAAATATTAAAAGCAGCATTTTCTTGGTCCAAATCTGTGACCTTCAAATCTAATGGAAATAGTTGTTTTCAAGTTAAAGCTTTTCCAAAAACCTCTATATTTGAGCTTTCCCAAGTAAAGCTTTTATAAGCTTTTGCATTACTCTAAGAGCACTCTTAAAGCAACTTAAAAATACTGAAAATGCTTTTGCCCTTCCAAAAGCACTTTTTGGGCTATCCAAAGCGCTGCCAAATGAGACCTTAATCTTCTTGCAGCTAAAAGTAATGTACTCGGACAATCTATGATGGCCTCATCTAAAGCAAACAAGTATCTCATTTCATATTTCCTCAGCAAAAGTTCAACATATTTAATTTCAGACTGCATCTTAAAGTCTCAAGCTTCATCTTACGGGTCCTCCTGACCTACACATGAAAAAAAGCATTGTCCAAAGAGTTCTCCCTACTTTCATGTTTCTAACTATAAGTGACAAATAGCATATCCTAGCAATTTTTATCAATAATAACACCATTTGCAGGATCTTCATGATCACCAGATTCTCACACGAGAGTCGTCAGAAAATAAATAAAACTTGCCCAGCTCTGCCCAAGTGCTAATTCTTTCCAAACACATTAACATCCTTTTTCTTCTATTTTCCATATCTTGTACCTAAGTTGCATTTCCAACAACAAAAAATCAATCAGCAATATTGGTGATAATTCACATTTGTAGCAGTAGCCTTTTCATTCCTATCCTATAGAATCATCCAGGGCTTCAAGCTCGATATTAGAATCCAAAAAAAGTCATTTCAGCCCCCCAAAAAAAATCCAATACAGGTCAACCGTGCTATTTCCCTTACTTCACCTCCACGATGGAATTACAGGATCAAATTTTGCGTTAAGTCCAAATTAAATCTATCTCAAGAACCAGAAACCAACAAAGAAAAATTTAAGAACCAGCTACTTATACAGATACACAGACAAAGAACTTGGAAGATAGGAACCTGGTGGGGTTTGGGGGAAGAGGGGCATCGGCGAAGGATCTCGACGAAGGGCACGACGAAGGCTAGGGTTTTCCCGGAGCCGGTGGCGGCGTCGACGGCGACATCCTTATAGGAGCAAAGCAAGGGGATAGTCGCGGCCTGCACCGGCGTGCAGAGGTGGAAGCCAGCCGCTGTAAGGGCCTCGAGGACGGGATCAGATATAGGAGGCTTCAGCTCGGAGAAGCGAGTAGTCGTCAGCGCTCGGTTCGAGGACTCCGAGTCCACCATGACTCCCCCACCTCTCTCGACGTGGAGACCTTCGCCGTTTCGATCTTCGGACTAGGGTTTTAGAAGGGGTTCCACTTCCAGGGCGCCTTGCCGCCTTACGTACTAAAATAGGATAATAGCATCTTAGAGGGTGCTATTCGCAAATCTATAATATAGACCGTGAAGGCTAAAAAGTTCTACAAAGCAACCTGAAGATTTTTCCTTTTATTTTCTTCTTGGCTCTTGCCAAATGGCTTAAGCCTAAAATTTCCAGAGAAGAGCAGCGAGAGATCGGCATTGGTGGCTGCCATTATCTTTTTATTTTTTAAACCCTTCAAGGGATTAAATTAAAGAAAGAACGAAAATATTATTATAGCATTCTTTCGCATAAATTCTCAATAAAAATGGCTCATAAAACGATAAATTTTTTAATAGATAAAAAGTTATTTCCATCAAACGGTCAGGAATTATCGGATCATATCAAGAAAATTTCTATTTGCACCATTCAAATTACTCAGTGCATTCTTTGATTTTTTTAAAAAAAATTAAATTTTTAAACTACCCTTACATCCCTCCCATGTAAAAATTTCTCTCCACGTCAAACCCCTCTTCCCCTCCCCTCCTCTTCCCACGTCCCTCGTTCATAAGGCAAATAAAGGCCTTCTGTTCGGCCTATCAGAGGCTAGGCCAAACAGAGGCTAGGCGAAGGCAAAGGAAAGCCGAGGGCTAGAAGGGAGCTGGTGCTAGAAACAAGAGCCGGAGAAATATGACATGCATTAAGCTATAAAGAAGCCAAGAAACGCATTGAATGCAACAGTAGCACATGGCAATTTTAAGAGTTTTTTTTTGTATAAGCGGGTGATCATACTGCTCTAGTGCGAGTTAGCCCAAATAGATCAGAATACAATATTTGATTAAGAACAAAAGGGCAGGGGTTACCCTGTTTCCAAACCCAAAAACCCACGTAATGAGCTACAGCCGCCGCTACCCAGTCAGCCGCATAATTGGCTTCACGATAGGTATGGTGGATCTGAACACTATAAACATCCCGCAGACTAGCCCATATGTCGAGGAGCAGTGGATTGACGGGTGCTTGATAAGAGCTATCTTTCCGAAGCCAGTGGATAACTATAAGAGAATTCCCTTCAATAATCAGGTTATGAACATGCAGAATCCTAATAGCATAGAAAATACTGGCCCAGGCGACATAGAGCTCGGCCAAAGGGATGGAGGAGTCAAGAATGCCGAAGCCACCCGCCACCAGCAAAGCTCCATCAGACCCCCGAATAACAAAAGCATAGCCGACAAGCCTACCTCGAACACTCCCATCAAAGTTAATTTTGACAAACCATGAAAGGAGCTCCAAAAGATGAAGACCGTGTGCCGGTCCGCTGTCGAAGCAGCAAGGGATCCCCAGTGGCCAGTGTTGTCAATCGCAGAAGCATTTCGATGGAGAGAGAATTCGGCCGATAAAAACATGGCTTTTCGAACAATCCTGAGGGAAGGTATGGACTCGTCAATGAAGATAAGAAGGTTATGCGATAGCTAGATCTGGTGAGCTATCGCAGCCCATAAGCCAGCCTTTTGCTGACTACCCCATCGAAGAACATGGAGGAAAAGGGATCGCAAAGAACCCACATCATTCGCTCTACAGCAGTAGCCCACCCTTTACCAAATCCACCTAACTCTGGGGCAAGTAAAGATGACGTGATCAGTAGTCCTCCTCCTATCCACACAAAGGGCAAGTAGTCTGGATAGAGAAGCCCCTACCAGAGAGAAGGGAAAGGTAGGAAGACAATCCCATAAAAGCTTCCACACAAAGAGCTAAACCTTGGAATGAATGAGGAGCTTCCAAATCCACCCAGCTTTCATCATACGTTGCGATGGAGGCCTATAGATACTCATCAAGTCCCTGGTAGGAGCCCAAGGCAAACAAGATTTATGCCATAGTCTGATGTCAGAAACATTCCCCAGAATGAGCAGAATGTCAAGGATCCGACGAGATGGCTCCTCCCCAAAGAATTGGGTAACCGTAGAGGTGTGCCAGCTAGAGGAAACCTAGGAGATCAAATCCTTACCCTCATCCTGCTTGGAATATCAATACTGATAAAAGTAGGCCATCGAGAGAGGGAGAGGTCAGCAATCCACCTATCTTGAACAACATCAACCAAGGAGACATCTCCTATCATCCACGAGGTGTTACTCATAATAGTCGGGGCACACCGATAACCTCCTTCCAAAAAGAGGACTGTCCATGAGAAGCTGAAAGTCCATAGAGGGATCTAGTCTTCATATCTAGCCCGCACGAAAGAGCTCCAAAAATAGTGTGGGTCAAGTAAAAACCGCGTAGCGTATCGAGCAAATAGAGCCTCTTTCCGAACTGTCAGGGACTGATACTCAGACCACCTTCATGTATAGGCATACAGGCTAAATCCCATGCCAGAAGATGAATCCCATGACAATCTTGCATAGAAGCCCACAGAAAATCCTGGAAATATCTCTTTATCCTCCTCAAATAAATAGGCAGGATAATAATATTGGATAGGAGATGCAGAGAAAGGGAAGTAAGAACTGATCGTATAAAGATAATCCTCGTCATCATAGATAATCCAGTAACATGCCAACCATCAATACGATCGTGAATCGGTCACTCAATATCAGCATAATCACTACTGCGAGGTCGTCTTCTCGTGATAGAATCCCTAGGTACAATAGACGATCAGCCTGACTAAATGCCCAAAGTATGGAGGATGACTTTCCTAATAGTACTTTTAGTCTTCGGGCTAAAACAAATCATAGACTTGTGTAGATTGACCTTTGACTAAAAGTCGACAATAGCTCTGAATAATAGAATCAAAGATGGTCGCATACGAACAATAGCCTACCCCAGCAATATACAATCATTTGCAAACAAGAGATGCGAAACCGAGAGGCCAAGGGACCCGCCATGAAGGGGGCAATGCGGCGATCGTACTGTGCCAATATAACGCACGAGATAGATCGTCCGCAGCCAATATGAATAAAAGAGAAGATAAAAAGCACCCCTGACGAAGCCCCATAGTAGAGTGGAAGAAATCCGTCTGATTATCGTTAATGATTAATGAGAATGACGGCAACCAAATGCATACCATAATCCCAATCTATAAAGAGACCGTCAAACCNGAGAAGAAGAGCAACCATTCCTTCTCCTTCATTTTTTCTTTCATCCCTTTTCTTCTTTTTACTCTCTCCTTCCTTCCCCTCTAAAGATCCAAACAAAGCCTTAGAGAGCTTTGTTGATTGAAGTTAACTATAAATGCATGAAGATCACTCTTGTAAGTAAGTTTCTTATGTAAGATTTTGAGATTTAGATGCTTTGTCAATTGAAATCGATTCAATTCTTTGAAGCAAGTTTTTCTTATTAGAGTTTGAGATTTGGGAGCTTTGCCAATTGAGGCCGTCTTTAGAAGCCATTGAAGATTATTTTCGGAAGCAATTCTTTTTAGCCAAAGCTTTACTAATTAAGGCAGGCTTTAGAACCCTTTGAAAAATTACCTTAAGAAGGCCTTAGAAGCCATTAAAAGATGACTTTTGGAAGCAATTTTCTTGGACGTTTGGTAGCAGATAATCTATTCAGATTATCGGTAATATAAAAGGGGCCCAATAGATAACTGTGTTTGGTACATATTTTAAATAGGAATCTATTCTATAGTGGTAATCTAGATTATCTCTCATGAGGTAATCTAAATTACCTCATGGGAAGGTAGCTATACCGGATATGTTGTAATCTAATAAAATTTTCTTTTGATAAAATTACCCTGGCCTCTTTTATAAAAATAAAATTATCTCTTTCTTCAAACAAAATTATTTTCTTCTTTTTTTCTCTTTTCTCGTGTCTCGCCGCCGTTATCTCTTTTCTCATATCTTCAAACAAAAAATAAACCGCAGTATTATTCATCCATAGAGAAGAAAAATATCAAATAGAAAAAAAATTAAAACAAAAACAAAAACAAAAAATATAGTTATAAGAAAAGTCTAATTGAAAAAATAATAAAATAATAAAAATAAAAAATTTTAATTACTATTTTTTTTAATTTATAAAAAACTAATTAAAACTAATTAATTGAAATTAATTAAAAAAATAAAAAAATATTTTAAAAATTAAATTAATTAAAAATTAAATTTTTAACTAATTTTTAAATTTTATTTTAGAAATTATTAAAAAATTTAAAATTTAAAATAAAAATTTTAATTAATTTTAATTAATGTAATATTTAAAAATTAAAAATTAAAAATCATTTTTGAAAATTAATTTTAAAAAATAAAATAAATTATTTTTAAAATTAATTTGTTTTAATTAACTTAATTAATTAATTTAATATTTTAAAAAATAAATTAATTTTTTAAAATTAGTTTTTTTAAAAAATAAATTAAATATATTTAAAAATATATTTAAATTAAATATATTTTTTAAAATAAATTAAATATATTTTTTAAATTCATTAAATATATTAATTTTTAATATATTTGCTTTATTTTTTTAAAATTTATTTATTAAAATGTTATTTATATAAATTTATTTATTTATATATTTAATATATTGATTTAATTTAAAAATAAATTAAAAATATTAATTTAATAAATAAATAAAATATATTAATTTAATTAAAAAATAAATTTAAAAATGAATTAAATATATAAATAAATTTATTTTTTTATATTTAAAAATATTTTTTTAAAAAAATAAATTAAATAAATTAATTCAAATTTTAATTTATTTTTTAAGAATTTAATTAATTTAATTCTTTAATTACTATTTTTATTAAATTAAATTAATTAATTAATTTTTAATACTTTTTTAAAATTAATTTTCTTAAGAGATTAAAAAATAATAATTACTATTTTTAAAAATTAATAACGTCTAATTATATTATTTTTTAAAATTTTAAAAATAACTTACATTTTACTCTCAACTAATCAATCCATCCATGTTATCATAATATATCAATTATTTTATTAATCTTAATTAATTTTATATAACAAAATATTAAAAAATAAATTATTTTTAAAATATAATAAATAAAATTATGATAATTAAAAATTTAAGAATCAAAAACAAATTTAAATAAAATTTTAAATATTAAAAATATATTTTAATCTTAAAAAAATTAAATCTAATATTTTCTCCTTTTTATATATAAATACTTTGATTTAGGAGTATTTTGAGGTATTTTAAAACTTTTTAATAGATTTGATTTAGTATATGAATTTAATTTAGAGGTATTTTAAAAATTTAATATTGTATGATTGATAATTTTTTTATTATACTAAATATAGTAACCAATATTATTTTAATATTATCTATGTATAACAAATACAGTAACTAATATTACTAATAATTTATTTGATAATAATTTATCTTATAAATAATCTATATTATCATTAAAATTAGTGGCAATGTAGCCAACGCAACCTTAACAAAAAGCCTGACACCGCTTAGCGAGCTCTGAATCATTTTTTTTTTTTGGTCTATTTAATTTTTGTGATGCTTCCCGGTGTTGCTCCGAATTATTTCATGCCAACCTTCCCCTCAATTGCGGGCAGCTGGGATCGTCTCCCAACCCGTCGCCGTCTCCTTGTTTGACAATTGACGCACGCATGAAAAGAAAACCGAAGATACATAGCAGCATTGCGGGAGGAGAATGCAGTAAATTCGAAAGAGAGAAAGAAAGCCAGATTACCATCATCCCCCGCCCTCCCTTCTCTCTCTGCTACGATCCAATCCCATCCCCCTCCCTCTGATCCCATCGCCAGTTGCAACCCTTCTTCTATTCCCTCCCTCCCCCAATCCTTCAGCTCTAACCCTATCTCTAATACCCAAATCCTAGCCCTAGCTCCAGTTGTCCTCCATGGCCGACGCGTCCGCAAAGTTCAGGTCCCCGGAACTCCTCCCCCCCGCGCCTGCCGGCGAGCTCAGGGTCTCTCATGACGGCCTCGACTTCTGGCAGTTCATGGTCGCCGGCTCCGTCGCCGGCGTCGTCGAGCACACCGCCATGTTCCCCATCGACACCCTCAAGACACGGATGCAGACCGGCTTCCCGCCCTGCCAACCTCCCGTCGGTCTCCGCCAGGCCCTCCACTCCGTCCTCCGCCACGAGGGTCCCCTCGGTCTCTACCGCGGCCTCGGCGCCATGGGCCTGGGCGCTGGCCCCGCCCACGCTGTCTACTTCTCCATCTACGAGATCTCGAAGGAATTCCTTTCCCGGGGGAACCCAAACAACCCGGCGGCCCATGCCACGTCGGGGGTTCTTGCTACTGTGGCCAGTGATGCGGTGTTCACGCCCATGGATACTGTTAAGCAGAGGCTACAGCTCAAGGGCAGTCCGTACAAGGGGGTCGCCGACTGCGTCGGGAGGGTGCTGAGGGAGGAGGGGTTTAGGGCGTTCTACGCGTCGTACCGGACCACGGTAGTGATGAACGCCCCCTTCACCGCGGTCCACTTCGCAACCTACGAGGCGGCGAAGAGGGGGCTGATGGAGGTTTCCCCTGATAGCGCGAATGATGAGCGGCTAGTCGTGCATGCCACGGCTGGGGCCGCTGCAGGAACCTTGGCGGCAGCAGTTACTACTCCGCTCGATGTGGTCAAAACCCAGTTGCAGTGCCAGGTAAAGCTTTCAAGCTGATTTTATTAGATCATTAATCTAAAAATTAAGTTTTGTCCTCTTTACTGCTGAGTTGAGGTTTATATTCATGAATTATATTTTGATATTTTGGAGGTATGCATCAATCACTGTTTCATGTTTGTTTATGTAATAATTTGCCTAACATGGCAAAGCTGTTGGCGATGATGCTTTCTTGGTAAGCCGAGAATGGTTGGCCATGCATCATGCATCATATCATGCGCAATATTGGACGAATCCAACTTTACAGAGAACAAAACTTGATAACGGCCATGATGAATTATGTTATAAAGTGCATAAAAAAGATTATTCTGTTCTTCGGAAGGATAGAATCTGCACGTGTCACAACATTAGGCGAGGAAGTTCAATTCGAAGGAACTTTATTCCAATAATTTTATTGGAATCCTTACAAATGGTATTTTTTTAACAATATCATCATCTCCATAACTGAAGGAAAATTCTCAATGTAGTGGAGCTCTATGACTTGTAACCAATGGAGAGTAGAGGAGGATTTTCAGGT
Source organism: Calamus simplicifolius (assembly GCA_900491605.1). Classification (NCBI taxonomy): domain Eukaryota; kingdom Viridiplantae; phylum Streptophyta; class Magnoliopsida; order Arecales; family Arecaceae; genus Calamus; species Calamus simplicifolius. Next base: position 401,771 of record UESW01003858.1, read on the forward strand.
TGTTTGCTCCAGTCTGATGAAAGAGGCCATGGAGAATATTTTCTCATGATAGCAAACAACTGCTCAATATATTCCCTGTTTGTTTATCCATGATATATTGAGATATTTCAGATTCAAGCAAACTCAATATGGGTGTGCTTGTATGTGGCCATAAAGGCAATTTTGCTTGGAGAATCATGCACAACACATTGATGTGATAGTGAAATTGTTGAATCCATCTGACACAGTGTTAAAACCTAAATATGATGTTGCACATGATGAGTATAATGGATAGGGGATTGCATAGAAAAAAAGATGAGGAAATGAAGATGTGTATTAGTAACTTGTTGGAGGTGATCTTCAGTGGTTATTCACCATGGTAGACTGTGATTTCACTTCTAAATTACCTGAATGTATAAACTGATTGTTATGGTCTCAATCACATATAAGAGCTGAGGTCCATATCTAAAGTCCCTTGTATCAATTCATCATGGCATTACATTCTTATTCATCTATATTGAGTAGGCAGCTAAAAATTGAAGGTTCATGTACCAATACCTAATGTCAGACTGAGCATGCTTGCTAAAATTATGACTGTAGGTTTGAGTATGTAAGAATAAAAGAAAACTGAAAAAAGGATCCTCAAATGATAAGTTTTTGAAAGCTTTCTTTCAAGATGATCCCCATTGGTGGAAATTGAATGGATATTGCACTAAAATTCCTAGAATTAAGAGTCAGAGTTATATGATTTCATAAAATAAAAACGCATGCATTCATAGAACTGATACCAGTCAAACATATGAAGGATATGATACGTGATTAAAGTAGAAGAGCAGAAATTTCTTATTTAATAGCAAAGTTATCTCCAAGGTCCATGGAACCATACTGATGTACATGCTAATCAGTGACCGGTTTGGTACTGGCACAGACTACAAATCACGATGAACTGACGTTGCAGCAGAGAGAGAGAGAGAGAAGGAAGAAGAGAGAGAGAGAGGAGAGGAAGGATAAAAAGGTTAAATGGTAAAGGGGAAAACTTATCACGACTACATGAGCGAGGGACAACTACTCGATAATATTCTGATTTGACTAGTTCCCCCTTTTTCCTTAGGATGACTACCCAGACGAGAGGTGATGGGTGACTAACAATGAGCGGATGACTAGTGATGGATAACCGACCACAGTGTGGGCGACAGGTGAAGAACAAATTATTAGGGTTTCATGGGAGAGGTACCGGATGAATCTCAAAAGGCTGAAGAGTCAGACTTTTTTTTTTTTTAAATTGACGAACCATTTTTAAACTGGTTGAACCCAAACCTTATAAATAGGCAAACTGTTTTTAATGGATGAACCGATCTGACTCCTGACTAGTATGGCTTGGTTTGCCTCGAATTGGTCAATTCAGAATGATTCAGTGGTGCGTGGCTTCTGCCCATTGGATATGTTTTTTCATCACATACATAATTTGAACTCCAATAAGATACATTAACATGGTGTTCTTGTGTATAGCAGCATAATAAGTATTGCGGAGCTGTACATTCTTGTTAAAAATCACATTATGTAGCCTACTATCTCTGTTGTGTGCTGGTGCAATATAAAATGAAGGTGATAGCTTCTGGATCAAGTGAATATCTCATTTTCATCTGTTATCTTTACCTCTCTTTGACCTCATTCCTTTGCTCTTCCTTCTTTTGCTCTTCCTTTGCTTCTTGGGTCTTTATCAAAATGCAGCTGTACGGATAAAGAAAATCTTCCTCCTGTTGTCATACCAGCATGATCTAATTTAATTGATATAAGATTAGCAAAGTAGATCTTAAACATTGAATTATACTATTCTTTAATGGATTTTACTCATGACCTATCAAATTAAATGGCAGTGCATAGGACTTTGACAGATGCAGACCAGTTATACCATACAAGATAGTCTTTTATTCCTTGCATCATTTATGCGCTGCTTATTATTGATGTCCTTTCAATTGTTAAAACTTCTTATGTGCTATAACTCAAGACTGAAAAGTAGGGAGATGCCTATCTCATTAAAGACTAAGTTCGATAGATTGCTATGATTTTATATTGGATCTATATTATTCTTTTATGAGTTCCAGGAGTAGTTGTAACCATGGTTGGAAGTGCATTGCCAATGGATGGCCAAGTACTATTCTTTGGCATAACAACTCTGCAATCACTGTTTGATCATAGACTATAAGTTCACATTCATTTTTCAAGAAGAGACACGGAAAGAAAGAAAAAGAACATTGCAATCATGACAATTACCTAGTTGTTCAAATACTCCACATACCTGGTTAAGCTTCTAGCACCAATCAGGGATATCTGCTAGGTGGTTGCCCCTCGGCAACTGATGGCAAATACACCAGTGCGGAAGTTATCGTTGAAGTATTACTAGACTTTGATCTTCTAGTGGTGCCTTCTCATGGATTCTAAGCCTAGAGATACAGATGTAAGCTCTGGTTTTGTTAAGATGTTGCTTGAAGACCCATGGAGGAATCCCTAAATGCAAGTTCATGGCGGCCATGCAACTATTCTCAAGCACCTAGGAATGGAACATTGGAGTGCAAATAAATGCATGCTGATGTGAGGTGACACCATAACCATCAAGGCTTCAGAAGTGAATTATCAGATTAATTGGAGTGGAGGGTTTTTTTTTTGTGTGCAGAGATTGTCATTGATTTTTGAATTAGGCAATGACTAGGTATCTTAATTCTTAATATTCAACTGTTTAAAATTGATGGAGTGATGGTGGTGACCTGTAGATGAAAATCTAACAACTAGGTTTTAGTTCTTGCGAAATTTGTGGAAGTGCTTTTTCTTTTGGAAAGTAAAAGGCTTCTCAATCCTTGGCAAATTAGGTCAGCTAGTCCCATGGGCCATGTGGATCTAGGGTCTGTCTGGATGCCCTCAGTTCCTCTTGTTCATAGGAACTAGGAACCATTGTTTGTTGGTGCTGAACTACTACCTAGTACAGGATGTATCATGTTGGTGGGGTACAAGACTCGATACCTCACCCATGCAAGTGTTGGGATTGAGGTATGTACCATCTCAACACTTGATATGGTGTACCAGCCGGGTACAAGTACAAGATCTGACTCCAAGACTACAAACATTGGTGTGAACTAAGATATAGAATTCTTTAAGCCCAAGGGAATATGTTCCTTGGGACATGCCATTGAAAATTTTTTAATTTCTAATTTTTTTCTCCATGTTTTGCATAAATAGTTTTGTCCCTTGTTCATAATACCTTCTCGAAATAATTTCCGTTTTCATTGCTTTTTTTTTTTTTTGGTTACATCAGCCCCTTCTCTTCTTTCTATTTCTCAATAGACAGGTCCTCATTTTTACCATCCTATCTAGGCTTTTTCCTGCAATTTGTTATATCTGTAATGAACCCTCTCCTTGCCCTTCTTCCTTATATCTCCAACTTTTGAACCATATCATGAACCACTTTGCCGCCACTTCATCCATTATTTTTCAGTTTGTTATAAAATTTTTCCATGCAATTCAGTTTAACCACTACTCTAGTCATACATTTTTCAAGTTCTTTATTAAAGCTTTGTTGTTGTTGCCTTCGTCTATTAATTTTCACCCAATTGTCAAAACGATGCCCTTGCTCCTAAATGAAGTCCAGAGTGAAAGTTTGGCTGTTGAATATCTGTTTCTTTTTGAATGGCATGTTAGTGAAAAGGAACATCATTTTGGCCACGAATGTAATGGGACCATGGTGGAAGATCACATGAATATCTGTTTCTTTTTTGAATGGCATGTTAGTGAAAAGGAACATCATTTTGGCCATGAATGTAATGGGACCATGGTGGAAGATCACATGAAAAATGAAGACAGCAGGACTTTAAGGACATCTATCTTGGAAGAGATGGGCTCGAAAATGAACTCTGTTTGAATATGCATGACAGTATATCACTGCAGTATTGAATGTGGCATGTTATGCAGTTCTAAGAGGCTGTTTGGATGTCTGTAATCTTTATTAACAAGATAATCACATAGTTTGGTTTTGTGTAAAATAGATGTTATTTAAAAAAAAAAAGGGGAAGGAGTGGTGCTAGGGTAAGCTGTGTTCCTAAATACAGTGTTCTTAAGGTTTTATGGCCTGTCAATTTTTTTAGCAACAGGTTTCACACAAAGCAACCAAACTTGTGCTTTCATAAAATCCATTTCTTTTAGGATCTCATTGAATCTGTTGTAGTAAAACCTGATGACCAAACAGTTCCCAAGTTGTATGTGCATTTGTGATTTTGACAATATCTGTTTATAGATCCGAACATAATGTTTGTTTTCAGAATATTACAGGAAGGTCCTCAACCCCAAACCCCCCTCCCTGTGGGTGGAGCCCCTAAAAGAAATCTGATTACTACCTACTAAAAAATTGCATTATATAGAGAAGTTATTGATCAATCACTTAGTACATGCCAGTTATCATTTACCGTTGGTGGTAAGATTTTGCAAAAGGGCCTTGATTGTCGTTAGATTTCATGCATTTCAATAGCGAGATTCATTGATTAGGTGACAACTGACAGTATATACAAGGGCACATGGGATGCCATAGGAATGAACGGAGTCAACAGACCATCTTCCTGGCTGACTTGAAATTGTGGATACTACTTTGGGCAACTCCCGAGTGTTGCTTGTTAGCTACCATGATTCAATTGCTGAAGATGTGTCAGTTATGCCTGTATGTTGCTGTTAAATCTGCATGTGTCAGTGAAAAAGTTCTCCTAGTTGACTGCATGAGGGTTCCATATCTTGCTTACCCATTTAGGGCTGTGACAGGCTGAAATATGACCAGGCAGCCCATCCAAACCAATACATTTGTTGAAGAACCACTGTCCAGGTCAAACACATGGTGGAAGTGACAGCCCCAAAATATGCTGAAGTTTCCTGGTTATAGCCTTTGTTGAAAGCATTAGCCTCACTGGAGTTTTCTGCCTAAATACAGGTCAATATGAATGCTAAAATACCGTTCAATAGTTCAGAAACTACCATTTTCAAGCTAGAAACCGAAGTCAGGATATGTTAATCCAGTGTTAAGATGGAACTTTGCTACTATTCAGCTTGCTGTTTACTTCCACTCCTTAGGCTTGTCAAGATATCAGCAGTTTTGTAGATATTTTCTGTGTTGTTAAACCTTGTAGGGTAGTTCATTGCACATTGTGTAGTAAGGCTTCGGATTTATCCGTATCTATCAAATTCGGATATTTATTTTGCCGTTTTCTTCTTCTTCTAATGTAATCAGATACGGATCTTTATTTTGCAGTTTAATCGGATTCGGATAGATTCGGAATCCTTTCGGATACTACACTTTCAGCATATCACTGAAACAAGAACAGAATATTCTTGCTGTTTACTTCCACTCCTTACTACCAAAAGGATAGGCTCGTCAAGGTATCAGCAGTTTTGTAGATATTTTCTGTGTTGTTAAATTGTCGTCGGCCTTGTAAGGTAGTCATATCATTGCACATAAGAGAGAACAAAAATGTCTTTCTTTGACTTCCTTTTTAGAGAGTGGGTGGTAGTTGGTATGAACTAAGAGAAGGCAAATCAGTAAGAGAGGGCTGGGCTTAGTGCCAGGGCTAGGCAAGGAGAGATTATGGTCCCTGGCGGAACTGGTGGCAAGAGCCTTGAGGTCTGAGAGCATCTGGCTGAAGGTCAAATAGTTGTGGAGGCAAATGAGGATGGAGCAGCTGGGGGCAGAGCACTACGAGGAAATGAGCCAGAAGGACAAACTCGGTACCATGTACAGGTTCAGAGGGGCTAGTGTGCAGCCTGTGAAGGGATCAATATTGAAGGGTTCAAGCTTAGGTCATAGAGCAGTACGACTGACTGTAGGATGTGGACTAACAAGACATGGTTTAAATGTTGTCAGGAGTCTGTATTGGGGTTTAGTTTTTTGTGTTAAGTTGACGTTGTTGGATTTCCATTGATGTTGGGTTTATGTGGTGGTAGAGCTTTAGCAGGCAGCTTGAGCCTCAGGAGGCTTACTTGTATGTGACTTGCAGCTTTGTTCTAATGGACTAATAGTATATTTAGTGTATTAAAAAATATCTGTACCTTTGTATGAAGTCACTTTGAACCTCTATTGACTCATCTGCTTTTTAATATATTTTTTCTCATTTGCTATTTTTTATTGGTTTCTCATATGGGTTTCTATGCTCAAACCATTATTGCTGTTGCAAATGTGCTGGCATTACATTTTTTCCCCTTGTTTTTTTGGTTGAACATATTACAGTGTGTTCCTCTTTTGTTGTCTGGCAGGGTGTCTGCGGCTGTGACAGATTTAAAAGCAGCTCTATAAAAGAGGTTATACGAACCATTATAAGGCGTGATGGGTATGCTGGGCTCATAAGGGGATGGAAGCCGAGGGTGCTTTTCCATGCACCTGCTGCTGCTATTTGCTGGTCTACATATGAAGCATCAAAGTCCTTTTTTTCAAGGGTTCAATGATCGAAAGATGCTCTCCTGAGACTTCATAAGGAAAATATATTTTTCCCTACACTTTTTTTTTTTTTAGCGGTTTTTCTTCACAGATAGCTATCTAAATGTTATACAGCCATGCGCTTCCTTGGCCAACGGAAATAAGCATCTTCCCTGGGTGCTGTTTTCGTGCCAAACACAGTACAGTTGCTGCGGATTGGTGTCCACATCTATGTAATATTTCTTATTCAAATAATATTGAGAATAACATTATCTTGGGGATGCCAGTTGTTGGACTAGCTCATGGGTAATATTTTTTGTGTTTGCAGTTGTTCTGTGCTTGGAAGCCTGTCAACAATTGCTGACAATGGAAACAGATGATTTATGCCTCAAATCAACAGCAGAAAAGGAGCTTTGTTCTACAATTTATAGGGAGGGTAGGGTACTGTTTTCTTTTCTTTCTTTATTTTTTTTTTCCCTTTAGAAATAATGTGGGATGTGGGAGTGTCACCTTCCCTGACTGAAACAACAAATGTAGTTCTTACTTGAATATTGGAATGGCCTTGTAGATTTAAAAGATGAAGAAAAGAGATGAAAGATCCGGAAGAGTTCTTGTTGTCTTCCCTCACCTCCGTTGAAAGTCCATCCTTTTCAGAACCGAGATGAAAATCGAGTAATAGATCCACAGTCTGGATTGTAGGAATTTTTAAAAACTTTCAGGAAGTCTAAGCCTTGTTTGTTTTCAAATTGATGGTAGGTAATGAAACTTCAGGCTACGGTCTTCTGAACGTCATTCCACTACGGTCCTTCAAACACCATACCATAATGTGGCCTATTCTCTAGTCCAAATTCCTCATCAAAATGGTAAGGTAGTGTTTTGATAAAAAAAATATTATTTATGAATAAATGTACGAGATAGAGTTTATTTGCTGGCTATTCTTAGGGATATCTTTTAGCTATACTATTGATCATATATGCAAAAAGGCAAATGCAAAAAGGTAAATCTGTAGGATAATTTTTTTTACTCTTATTTGGAGGGATAACCAGCTATTTTTACATTTTTTTAGAGAATAAATTGAGGAGATAATCCATGGTTAACCATTGATTATTTCTCTGGTTTACTTTATTCCCAGCTATCCTTTGTAGTTATGATTTTTAAAATAAAAAAAAAAAAAAATATCTTATCTTATTTTTTTATTTTAAATACTACCTAACAGTGGTCATCAGAACCGGCGAATCTGGCATGTTCATCAGCAATCTGGTTCTCCTCGTGGAAGACATGGGTACCACTTGTGACGATTTTGATCCGGACAACAAATTAACTCATGAAAAGTCGTGCGTGCAAGTATGCGTCCTCTACGATGTGGTAGGCACTCGGCATAACTTTTCAAGCACTAATCTTGGTTTCAATTAAAAGATGGATGGATGGTGCAATATGGACCACGAGGAGGAGCTTCCGCCGGTATGATACCTGCTCCAAAGGCAAAATCTAGTGTCTACAATGATAAATTAACAAAATTAATATTCTCAGTACATTTTGATTCTTTTGCAATGCATGCCTGAGCATGGAGATATAATCAAAGACAATCTGAAACACTGCTAAATAAAACCTTAAGATATTCTTTTAGCAGAAGCATGCTCATGTGGATTCATAATTTGTTAGCATGTATTCCATTCTGGGAAAGCTGGTAGTAGTAGCTTGCAAGATGTAGTACCACAAAAAAGAGCTTCCACTGGTATAATTATAAAGACTTGCTCAGGACCAAATAAGGTGAAATCCAGCGTCTACGATGGAAAAATACCGCATCAATCTTTCCAGCATACTTTGATTCTTAATACATGCGTAGATAATTCCTGACTAGAAGCACTGTTAATCGAAATCTCGAGAGATTCTTTTAGCAGAGCATATTAAAATCAGTCGGCGTGTTCTTCCATTCTGAGGGAGCTAGTCGCTCACAGATGATGGCTTCAAATCAGTTGATCTTAGAATTACCTCCGACCATATCTTTTTATGTTCCATCAGAATGGAGGACCAATCATTCCATAGACTCGGATAGCCCGGTTTGACTTCTGGCTCGTTTTTTTAGATGTATTCTTAATGTGTTTTAAGAATATTTGAATTCTAATATACCGTTCTATCATTGGGATGATACGCTAGATGTCCCCCCTAACTGTTCACATGGCTTAAAAAATATAATGTTTTTTAAAATATAAGGGCTAAAAAGGGCAACAATGGAAATTTGAGGACAAAATTTATTATGAGACCTAAAAAAAAAGAAAGCTTGAGGCATTGTTCTCAAAATCGGATCGAAACTGGTCAGTTGGATCGGTTAAACCAGAACCCGAAAGTCAAGCTAGTTTGGTTCTAACATAAAATCAGATGTGTAAAACATGCAGAATAACTTGATTAACCTGTCCAGTTCACCCGATTCAGTCAACCTACCCTAAACCAATGGAGTCACGGGTTTATCAATGCCATTTCCAATACTTCAGCCTTTGTCCCTTTTGACTTTCGAGTTCTTCTTTCCTCCTCCTCCTTTGGGCTTTAAATTTTTTTTTTATGAAATTAAATGTTAAATTTTATTATCATATTGGTCTTAATTTTTTATATTAAAAATTAATTTTTATATTAAATAATTGAATCGATGGTTCAATTGGTAACCTAACATCTAGATTATCAATAATTTAAAAGGGACCCATCAGATAACTATATTGTTTGGTACCTATTTTGAATGTCAATCTATCTTGTAAGAGTAATTTGGATTATCTCTTACGAAGTAATCGAGATTAGCTTAGGGTTGCGTTTGGTGCATCGTCAAGCAATCCTGAATGGTATACACAAGTAATACTACAGTAATATTGATTATGTGTTTGGTATGATAAACAAATTACCAGTCATATACATCAAAGTCAAAATATCCCTAAATTAAATTTATTAAAAATTTATATATTGTTAAATATTTGATTTTTAAAAAAATATTTATAAATGATAATGTTTAAAAAAATTTGTATAGGTAGAGGAGGAGTGAGTACGAGTAGAGAGCAATCAAAAGAAACAAAAGCAATTTTATTAGAAGAAATTATATTACCACATCTATGGTAATATAAATAACCACCCCTTCATCAAGTAATTCAGATTACCACTATAAGATAGATTGCCATTCAAAACATGTACTAAACATAGTTATCTAGTGTACGGTAATGTAGATAGATTATCTGCTATCAAACGCTCATCCATATTATCAAAGATATGGTAATTTAATAAATTATTTTTGATAAAATTATCTTTTCTTTCCTTGATCGCTCTATACTCACCTCCTTCTTCATCATGTGCCTGGCGCCGCACTCTTTTTCGTCGAGTCGAATAGCGGATTCTTCTTCGGAGAGGGCCGCACTCTTTTTCGTCGAGTCGAATAGCATATCTTCATTGGCTAGCAGCCTTATAGTCGTCTCCATATGCCGTAAAACTTATTTCGATGGTTTCCAGCATCTATCATTAATAAATATATTTTTTTTAAAAATATTATTTATAAATATATCTTTTTAAAATTAAATATATAATAATTTATAATTTTTAATAGATTTAATTTAAAGATATTTTAAAATTTTAATGTTATATTACTGATAATTATTTATCATATCAAACATAATAATTAATATTACTATAGCATATTTATATATATTAAATATAATGATTAATATTACTGATAATTTATCAGATAATAATCTATCTTATAGGCCATTTATATTATTGTGAGGATTATCTTACGATACATCAAACACAAACTTAAACTCAACTATACTTTGAGCACCAAAAAAAACTATACTTTAAGCTATTTTGTAAATTCTGCCGATTATTTTGATCTTTTCAGATGTCTGAGTCCTCTTACGTTCACCGTCAACGCGAGAGTGACGAAATACCTTCAGATCGCGAGCCATAATTCGGGTGAGGCGGCGTCATCCCTCCTCTGCTCAATGGCCGCTTCGCCCGACAATCTCGTCCGCGGTAATTAACTCTCTTGCTATTCTCCACATATCCTTCCCTTATCCCTAATTTATCCTCATCGGCTCCTTAATTCTTGACTCCATGCTACTCGAACCCTCCTCGTCTCATCTCCATGTCTGCAGAGAATGGCTCGGCCGGCGACTCCGGCGAGGATTCTGATGCCCCCGATGGCTACTACCGGCCTATCTCTTCCTATGATGACGGCTCCGCCTCCGACTCCGACGATGATGGAGGTTTCGGAGTCTCGTCACCGGTCCGATCCAACGGTGTCAGCGGTCTGATCCACGGCCAGAACCCTAACCCTAGCTTCTTCCAGCTCCATGTGGTGAATGGTATTTCGGGCTTGGATTTGAACGGAGATGGCGAAGGTGAAGGAATGGAAGAGGACGACCACGACGACGAGGAAGAGGAGGAGAGAGCGAGGGAGAGGGAGGCGTCGATCTCGAGAGCTTTTAGGGAGGATGAGAGCCGGAGGAGCGCGCCTTTGACGCCAGAGAATGCCGCGAGGATCGTCGACGCGATGAGGGGGGTATCGTTTCAAGGGATCCCTCCGGATTGGGTTGATCGAGTGCCGGAAGACCAGTGGGTGGATCAGCTCAGGAGACTGAGAGGCGACGCCACTCCCCAGAAATAAAAAGGCTCGACCTTTGATATCTATCCTTGATTTATCTTACTTTATATCTCTGTCTATGCTGAAAAATTGGATTTTCCCTCATCTTTCGTGAGAGTATGGTGGAGATTTCCATTGATATCTTTATATTATGGGAGCTTGACTCTTATGCGAGTATAACATAATTGTCACTTCTAAGAGTATGATTGCTTTTGATTAGAGAGATCTTTATTTTGCTTGGTTATCTTTAAACTGCTGAAGGCATGGAAATTGATATGCTTCGTTGGAATGAACTTTGTCGGAAATCTTTTTTTTGTTCTGAATTCCAATAACCTTGTTTAGTTGAGGATTCACGTTAGCTTAAATATTTGACCTTGATTATTCTCCAAAACTTTTTATCTGCACAAATTTTGGCAAGCTGCAGAGCATTGATTGCAGGAAGTTGTATTGTTTTAATCTCTCATATTCCATAGGGAGTTCAGTTTGGCTTCCCTCACTTCGTTGGAACTGCAGATCCTCTTCTTGTTGCAGTGTTTGGAAACCTAGTTTTATATGTTCATAGTTTGTATTTATGATATGCTCAGGTTGAGCGGTAAGATGATTTTATCAATGAGTGGGTAATAGAGAAATGAACTAATGAAGTTTAGTCGTCTCCAAGAAGATGATCCTATGGGAAACCAAAGACACAAGCATAGAAAGTCCAAGAAGGCATAACAATGGAACAGCTTAACTAGGGCCCCCTAAGCTCATGCAGTATTTCATAATCTTCTCCAACCATCATTTTCTTCAGACCATAACCTTTATAGAAGTGACCATCTCCATTCTTATGTGTTTTTAAAATTTATTGCTATTACTCTTCTCTCCTCCCACTACACTGCAATTGTTGGTATGTTCCAATTGTCCACTTCTAGTTGGCCTGAACCCAAAACAAATTACACTTTATGATGTGTTGAGATGATATTTTACAGGTCAAATATTGAATTAGCGGTTTAGATTTCTATGTAGGACTCCTCAAGAATATAAGAAATTTGATGATCAAGTGCTACCATTAAATGAAGACGAATCAGGTGTAAATTTTATATGATGACATAGTGCACCTTGTTAAAGGGCATGTGTGCTCTGTGAATGAAACTTCCTTTAACTGTTCAAAAGCTGCTGGCTTTCATTTTTTTTAATTTTATTTTTGCTTCCTCCCTTTCAAATGGGAGAAAGGCTGATATCACCAACAGATTATTTCAGTATCAAGTTAGCGTACCTTGAAGCATTTAACTAGCAGAAGCAATAGATCGTTCAGAAAGTTGGAACTCCATATGTGCATACATATAATTAGGCTTGGTTAATCAGTCTTCTCAGCTGGTGGTTGATGTGTTCATCAAGTATTAGATATAAAAGTCTCTAATCACTGCCAGTTTGCTTGAAATTGGTGCTGCAGTATATTTAGTTTTAACACTAAGTTTATCTACGGAGATCAGTAGAGTGCTTACATTAAGTGTTTCCACACAGATTGGTAGGTAAAGCCAACACGCATAACAAAAGGTGAAGGACTGTATTTTGGCTTATCAAAGTTCCTGCTTTGGTTTATAAATTGTTCTTGCTAATCTTGCTATTCCCTTCCATTTTCATCTTTTCAATTATGCCAGAGCCTTGCCAATTATTTCATATATGGATGTAGGAAGTTCTGGCATGCTATCCCTTCTATGGCGTTAGGGGCTGTTCAGATGCCCTATTATGAAAGGAGTCTGGAAACCCCTAGAAATAAATCATCCATTAAAATTGATTATTGTATCTAGTACGCAGATGAGATCAGGGGATTCTGCTCAGAGCTTAGCTATTTGCACCACTGCACCTTCAACCAGTGATCTAATGGTGCTAAATTTGATGCCAGTGCTGGTCAACCTTGTGCAACACAAAGGTCATCCAAACATGAAACGCCCTCTATTTGGTGCTGAATCATAGTCAGGCATGTTAAAATTGATCAGGCATTGCGAAACAGGGAGGAAGATTGAGATCGTTAAAAAAAATATATACTGGTATTCTAGGATCGATCTCATGACCGTAAGTTGCATGGCATGATGATATATCAGATGAAAACTGCTTTTGAGTACCACTCAATTCTCTGGCGAATACGCTATTCTCATATGAATAGCCTAAGCACCATGGAACAGTCATCCACACAGGTCTTCTACCCGTAGGCTCTGCATTGCTGACACATGAGCAAATCACTGCACCCGATGCAGGAGTGATGTACAAAAACTTTTCCATGGTAGGGAATCCAATGGAACTTTTTTAGCTTCCAAAGCTCTCTCTCTCTCTCTCTCTCTCTGTGTGTGTGTGTGTGTGTGTGTGAAATACACAAGAAAATCAGTTGAGCTGGCAGCGCATGCTCCTCAGAGTAGAGATGGTAATGAACAAACTAGGAGGATGAATGAAAAAATCTTAGCGGAAGATGCTTGGAATGCTGCTCGGTCTCTATTGCAGCATAGAATTATTCAATTTCAGTAGTGGATAAAATTGTGCAGTCCCAGGGCATCATACGGTTCCCAAGAACTTTTCATTAGAAAAGAAATTGGCAGTGCCCACTCTTTCTTCACAGCTCACCCTCTTCTTTCACTTTCTTGGCTCATAAATCCAACCCATGATGTGGACATTACAAGAATAGGGTGGTTCTAAGCAGGCCCTGGAACAGATCCTATGCACAGCAACTACCGAACACGGGAGTTGACAACAAATCAGCTCACCCCAACCACTGATGATAAAGCAGCACTAGAATCCAGCAAACTTCCTGAAACAAATGGAGGTGGTGGAAAGGCCGAACCCTCAAGCTTCACACACTTGTGAGTAAACTAAAAATAATACATTCTGATATAAGTATGATTGCATTCTGAGTGAATGAGAAACATCCAAGTTAAAGTTGTATAGAGTCTAAGAATGAAGACTTCCATATTTGCAAACTTAACACAAACCTTAGCTCACATATCAGACACGCTAGCCATTTCAATAACAACCTAAAATTTGTCTATGCTAATGCCATCTCTGAGGACCTCGTATGCATCTCTGCTCCTGCTTTTCTTCACCCCAGTGGTAAAATAAACCTTTGATCCCTCAGTAGTGACAGAAGTCACTTTTGCCCAAATCAAAACTTTAGTCTTCATTCCCTCGATGTCTGCCAGCTTTCCCTTCTCTAGATAACCAGTTACACTGGTGAAAAAACGCATGACAGAGGAGTCCTTGTAACCAACCTCGCACACAGAAGGTATGAACACGGTAAGCTTCCTTGTCTCTTCATTGAACTCATAATTGGTGGCATCCCGGGGGAAGAGGCCTATTGGCAAATCATACTCCCGCAGCAGATCAGGCAGGGGTTTCTGCATCTTTCCTGGAATTATTCATTGTGCAGTGAGGCAAGTCGAACAATAAGCTCTAGCAAAAGAATAAAAATAAAAATAAAATAAAAATAAGTTCACAGGTGAGGATATGTCATGCATTATGCATATTTATTTTTTTTAAAAAGACCTTAAAACAAAGAAATATTTTTTTATGTTTGAATTGTTTCGTTTTTTGTAGCATTCAAAAAAGGATAAGTCAGAAAAAAGAAGAGGAAAAGTCATCAGCAATGCCATCCCCATAAATCTCCAGAGTAACAAGAGAGGGAGTTTTTTCCTTGTTGACAGCTACAGCAGATTTTGAGTATGCAGTAGCCTAAGCCAAAAATTGCTGGAGAAGAAATCAAGTTAGCCAAGATTGACCAGCAGTTCACTTATGTCAGTTAAAGTTTCACCCAGACAATCATCATGTTATCAATGACCTGACTCATGGTCATCATGCGGCAGTAGCTCGTCACAAAGCAATTGCAATGCCTAACATCCTGAATGATGCCATCTTCAGTCCCACCAGAAAACGAGAGCAGCATCAGTTGAATGAAGAGTAAAGTTTCTCAAAGGAAATACAATACCTCCCAGCATAGGTTGTCACATATAGCAAATGGAGGCACCATGACCAGCATGAGGCAAAGGTGCAGTGATCTGAGTCTTGGACAGTACAAAGAAATTCTAGATTTCACTTGTTTGAAAAAGAAGAGTTAGGTTTAACATTTGGAAACAAGCTTTGTTGTAAGCGAAAATGGTAAAAACTGATTTACAAATTTACAAATGTGCTCATGGATGGTCAAAGAACAAAATTAAAGGATATGTTGGAAATTGGCAACATACAAGATAGGTGCCATCGGAGATGTAAAAGGAACAAAGTAATTACAGAGACCACTATGCAGTCATCTTCCCAAGAATAGGTGATTCAGTTACATCCTTGGAAACTCAATAAGGTGCACAGATGACAAGGGCTTATGAAATGAATTTCAACCGATGTTGGTAGGTGCACCAAAAAATTCACGTCAAAGTAAAGATAATGCAATAAGCACAAAGGAAAATCTAAATCAAAGGCTCTTGTTCTAACACTGGTCATTATGTCATATAAAATATGCTATAAAGAGGATTTTGAAAACAAAAACCCCACCGAAGAGTGTATACTACCTAATGTACAAAAATTAGGTAAACTGCAAATGTAATGGAGGACACAACAAATTGAAAAAGAGAAATGATGGACACTCCACCTTTGAGTTTATTGACCAACCACTTTGTTCCTCCTTCAATGCTGCTAGAAAGTGACTGATTTCATCATTTTCAAAAGCTTATGTCAATACAAAGCAAAAGTAATATGGGCACTTCAAAATTGCATTAAAGTAGAAAGCACAAATCTAGTGATGAACACAATACGAAAAAATTTTGATAGCCAAAACTTAAGCATCATTCAGAAATTATGACCTCTTTTTGAGGAAAATAAATGACCTACTGATCAAGCATGTAAGCACTGATTGCATCTATACTAATACTCTTGAGAAGTGTTGGACAAAGGAAGCCTTCTTAGTGAAAGTATTTGAAAATTGTAACCAGAACATATGATAAACATGCTAGCACTCTTAACTGTCAAACCACAGTGGACTCCAGCAATTAATAAAACAGATTCTCCTTTTTGGCTCAGCAGACATAATTGACATCTTTTGACAATACAATTGACTTATATTAACAACAAAAAGAGGCAAGAACAGCAATGGACCATGGAAGGGAAGTGGTTCTGAAGTAATTATCAACAAGCTTACAAGGTGTTTGAATTAAAACACATTAAAGAGAGTGGACACACAAACTTGTTCAGTTTTTTATATCTGCTGCAAACAATTTTTTGAATCCAACTTTTGGTATTTAGTCCACCCAAATAAATCAGCTGGCAGCCATGTAAAGTGTTTTATCATTCTATGGTCAGTTTTCTAGGTTGTAGCCAAAGTCATATGTTCTTCCATAAAGAAATTCTTGATAAACAACTTTGCCTCCTAAACCTTCCCTTTTTGTCTCATCAGAATTCAAAGCATAACCAGAATTTTTTTATAAGATCTAGCAACAATTTTAAAAATAAGGTGAATCATTCGTAAAGTGCTCCTCAAGACCTTTTGTTTTTTTCTTTTCTTTCTATTACATGTGCCTTGTATTCCCTTTCCATTTTTCTCAGCCTTTTTTAATGTCTAGTCCAAATCTTATTACTGAACTTCCATGTTTAATAGAATAATCCTTGATATTTATTGTAACACTGCATACTGCCAATCCAACATATACTCACAAAGATCCTCAATGAGTAGCTCAAAATTCTAGTTCATGAGAATACCCGACGTTTATATGTTAATGAGAGATGGACATATCCTGAAAGATAAATCACTCGTGGCAGCCCACAGCAGCTACTCTAATTTCTCCCCAGTATCTCTGTTAATGATACAGATCATATGAATACCAACTTTTCCATATGCCAAGGAAGATGAAATAATCATCCAGCAATAGACATGCATATTTAGCATAATATCAGACAGTGGCTGATCTAAACTTCTGTATGACTATGTACTAAAATTTTTGAAAACATTATTATTGGGATAGCGTTAAGGCTTGAAGACAAGGTCAAGTGACAAGCGTAGAAAAACAGCTTTCTACTATTTGAATGGCGTTCAATGATGAACACTTCTCCACTTTTATTCTTATAACATTAGTTCTCTCCCTTCCTTCTTGCTAGTAAACTCCAAAACTAGCGACATCAGTGGGATTTTAGAGAATTTATCTGCTCATTTCTTGCTGCTTTCAATCTTGACATACCCAATCATTAGCTTTTCCATACAAAATTAACCAATGATAAAGTACCATAGACTATTCACATATCTAATGAATGGAGAGGAGATTGATACAGCCAAAAAATTGCACATGTTGTTGGAACCACTAAAGACATTTCCAACTTCTCTAGAAGGATGAGAAATCAAAGCCATCTGGAGATGAATGGATTCCTTGTCCTCCTAACTTGGTATTCCACATTATGGAGTTTTTTTTTTTTTTTGCCAAAACTAGTCTTGACAGTAGATACTCGCATCAGTATTTCATCTTTATCTAATTGTCGATAATAATCAGTCATCAAATAACAGCAATTTTGTGGACGAGCTTTCGAATTTAATTTCCCACATTGCTAACAAATATAGCTAACCAACTCCCTCATAAAAATTGAAAATCTTTAAAGGCAACACTATGTTCTAAGCTCATTTATTCCAAACATAAGCCTTAAAAGGAAACTACGTTTGGAAAGGACAAAATTCTTGAGTCAAAAACCCATTAGTTTATCATGAAGAATTTCCAATTAAGACAAAAAGACTAGGATCTTTATCCAAGCTAGACCACAAGATCACCAACGATAATATTTCAAATTCGAAATAAAACATCTGCGTATAACTAATTCGTAATTTAAACCCCAAAACCCTAAATTCTCTCCAAATCAAAGCTTCAAATCATGAGCCAGATCGAGTGAGAGAGACGTATAACTAATTCGTAATTTAAACCCCAAAACCCTAAATTCTCTCCAAATCAAAGCTTCAAATCATAAGCCAGATCGATTGAGAGAGAACAACAGATCAAAACGATAAAAAAAAGAACAATTGGACCGAAAACCTAATTCGGTTGCAGATAGAAAGGAGGAGCTTACGTTGATGTCGTCGCCGACGGAGGAGATCTCCTTGTTGGCCCTCTTGCTGAACCAGTAGCCCCCCACCTTGTTCAGTATCTCATCCATCCCCCTCTTCACCCTCCGGTGGAGCCAAAAATTAAAAAAAAAAAATCTCGAAATTCTGAACCCCCTTCTCTTCCTTCGCTGCGGTGAGGAGAGAGAGAACGAGGGCTCGTGTATTCTTACGAAGTCTTCCTGTCAGAACGTTTTCGATCTAACCGTTCTGGGCCGTCAATAAAAATTACAAAAAAAAAAATACAGAGTTAATTTCGTTAATTTGAATCTAATTCAATATCACGTTTCTGGTGACGTCATTGATAATGCTTCATTAAATAATCAAATTATCCTTTCCCTTCTTTTAATTTTTTCGATTCTTTTCTTGCGGTTTCTTTATCCCAACTTGTACCGACCACACTTCCTCTCCCTCGATCGTTGTTTTCTTACACTCCCTCGTCTGAACAATGGATTGAATTTTTCCGATTGTTTTCGGAGTATATATGGTCCTCTCCGCTCCACTCCCATGGGATAATAATAGCTTAGGATAGGAGAAAAAAATAGGATTAGATAAAAAATAAAATATAATAAAAATTATCATATTTCATATTTAACAAAAAAAAACATAACAATAAATTAAAAGAATAAGCTATATCTTAAAAAAATAATATTCAATAAAAATAAAAAATAAATTAAAATGGATCGGTTGAAAATAAAAGTGCCTTTCTTGATGGAATAAGTTATTCATTAAAAATAAATATATAAAAAAATTCTACCTTTTTTTCAATCCTAGGTTATTGAAATAGAAAAATTAGATTATAAAAAAATTTTGATTTAAATTTATTTTCAACCTTTTAAGTTTGTTTGCAGTCACATAGATCCCTTCTAATTTATTAAAATAATTTTATCCTCATAATCTTTATAATTGATAATATGATTTTTATTTTTTTACTAATTAAAGTCATCTCATAGTTCCATTAATTTTTAACTCTCTTGGGAGCTAGTGGATGATATATAAGGATTTGTAATTTTAATGAAATATTTTGACCAACTATTAATCCTAATTTTTGATTTAAAAAAAATACTAAAAAATATCAATTTAAATTATTAAAAGATAAAAGCTAGTTATTAGTAGCATTTGTTATTTATGTAATAATTTTTTATCATATTAAGCAATGATAAGTTAATAGAAATATTATATTTATATGTTTGAAAAATTATAAGAATAAAATTATTTCAAACAAGATGTATAGTGTTATGTGAATAATATTTCAAGGGATCAAAATGAATATAAATTTAAAAGTTAAATTGAGTGGTCTTATTAAACTTTTTTTTTTTTTAGAGAAGAAAGTGATGAAAGGTTGAGGGGTAAAAGTGTAATTATTCAAATGGTCAAGGGCTCATATTACCTATTTCATTCTCTAGTTATATGCAACTTGCACCAACATATACTACTTGGCAGCCCATTGGATTAATAATTATAATGCTTTTACTTTGATTTGTAGCCAAGCTGATGAGGTTATATATGAAGTGCATAAAAATATCTTTATGAATTTTGTGCAGGAATGGATCATGAAAATATCAAAAATACATGAATACGTAGTGTCTAAATGGCTCCTTAGATGCTTCCATGACTTGGCTTTTTTGATTAATTTTGGTAGCTCCATAAAAAGCTTTTAGTGCAAAAATCTCCAATAAAGAATTATATTGGGATCTTTAATGTTATCAATTTAATATTCATACCCATAATCCATATTAGTAATTACGTTTTTTTTTTTGTCATGCTTTTAGCTATATATTGGTAGTAGCATAAATAAATCAAAGTCCAAGTGTACAAAAGAATGGTATAAAGTTTGAAGGCATTGATTAAAGCTTTTGAACAGGAGAATTGAAGTCTAAATTTTTTAAAAATATATAAAAAAGTAGTCTATTTGAACCCTGGTAATCAACCTCATAGGTGTTTTGGAGGGGTGCCGCTATATCATCAAATAATTATAAATGAAGTCATATAATTGCAATAAAAAGTCATAGAATTTGATTGCTGGATTAATGAAGAGAGGCAGAGATCGCAATCAAATTCTGCTGATCGGAATCCAGGTGAAGAAAATGGAAGAAAAAAAATCTGATCGCAGATAACAGGAAATATGCAATGACCTTTACATTAATTGCCAAATTTTTAGTAATTCCATAATGCCCAAGCCCTAACAAAGACACCTTTCCTCTGCATGCATAGAAGATTTGGTTCTTCTCTTCTTATCTTAGTCACCTTAGATCGAAGGGGATTACTAGGTGCATGATGTCTTGGCTTAATTTAACTATCCTAGCTATTTTGGTTTAGCTGCTTTGGAATGCATCGTATTTGACCTAAAACCCACGTTCAAAACAAGCCCAACAAGCACTTCGAATCAGTTGATCAACATCGCACTGCTCATCCAAGTGGAGCTAAGACACCTCCTCAAGCCTGGGAGTTGTGTTGATGTCTGTGCTGTATTACGAGTCTGGAAATCTAGATGGCATAATTGATAGCACATGTGATGATTGTCAAGTCTTTCGAATGATGGTGGAGATCCGTCTGTGAACACGAAAATGGTAAAAGAACTTGTAAAATCTCTTTTTGCAAGGGGCATGGGATATTAATAGTTGGATTTTTAATTTAATATTGGGCTTATATGAAATAATTATGTATTATGGATTGTCAAATATGATTAAGCCCAATTAAAAGTGATAAGCTAAGATTTCAGTAATTTGGGCTTTAATGTATCTGATAAGGTGTGGTCCTTTAATGTATAGAGACTTAAGGGGTTATTTCTATTTTTATGATAAGCTAAAATAAAAATACCAAAGATAATGATAAAATTACCTATATATAGCTGTTATGGTCCCTACATCGCATGTACGATCTTCTTCTCTAAATCTTATCATCAGAAAGAAAAGCATAGAAAAAATTTTAAGGGCTTTTTCAGCCAACCGCAGGACTCTGGAGAGCAATCAAGCAATATTGATCCAGGTATACTTCCGTTTATGTTTATTAATTCTGGATGATTGAACATAGATGATTTTTGGACTTCATGGTGATGATTTTCACCAAAGATTCATATTTAATTTTCAACCATTGGTATCAAAGCTCTATTCATATTGAATCATCGAAAAATTCTAAATTTTTCGATCATATGCCATTGATATTCATATTATTTGTGCATATATCTTCTTTGTTTTATTTAGCAATCGTGAGATAAATACTCATTAGTTTATTGTAAATTTTGTTTTGACGTCTAGATCTAGTTTTTAAATAAAATAAAGGTCATAGTGCATCAAAACTTTATTTTACTTCTAGTTTAATGGTTATGAATTTTGATGTTAAGAGGGAAAGATATTTTGCATCATAAAATCAATCTCACATGATCCAAAGATGAAGTTTTTTTATCTAATAAGATAAAGCTTAATTATAAATAAAATTAAATTTATATTTAATTTATTTTAAATAAAAAATAATGTGGATTGAATCCATGCGTATTTTTAAATAGAGGGAGACATTTTTTTCCCACGCGTTGCAACCGCTGCGGAAATTTTTCGCAGCCCTTGTTTGCTGGTGTGGTATTCCAGCCTTTCACGGTGATTTCGACAGTTCCAACTGGTACACTTTTCCTTTCCTTCCATTGGAATTTAGCCGTTGGAGGGAGTTGCGTCGAATTCTAGCGTAAATAAACGGCTGCCATTGAACTCTAAACGGTTGTTGCAGGAATTCCTCTGCTGCCAATTGAACGCATTGCTTCTAGTTCACCGTTGGTGCTTTATAATTAATTAATAATAAATAAAAAGAAGGTCGTTGGGAACGAAGGCGTTCAAGAGAACCTTGCCTCGTTGGACTTCTGTGAGAGGGAGTAATAGAGTGGGATTCCATTAGTAGCATTTAATGCATGGGAATCTTTAAACGAGGTCTTGCGGTGAAGGCATTGTTTCCGGCTCTTCCACGCCTCATACGGGAT
Organism: Calamus simplicifolius; assembly: GCA_900491605.1. NCBI lineage: Eukaryota > Viridiplantae > Streptophyta > Magnoliopsida > Arecales > Arecaceae > Calamus > Calamus simplicifolius. Next base: position 423,864 of record UESW01003858.1, read on the forward strand.
TAAAAAAAGGGAACGAACGTTCTAACATATTTAATTTTGTAATCATGCGCAACCTTCTCCACATGGTTAATAATTTTATAAAATAAAATTTTATTTAATTATTTAAATTATCTTTTCTGTTATATGAATGATTTTGAAACGGATAAATTTTATTTTTGATATGGATTAAAACCAATCTATACAGTAATCAAATAATATATTGTTATTTTTTAAAATTCAATTAAATTTAAATTAATGGTACTTTTATCCTTAATAAATTTATCTATCATTCTAATTGAATTAATTGAAAAAAATATGACCAAAGTGACCTCTCTTATATAGATGTTTCATTAAGGATGTTGGATGTTGTGTATGTGTATGTTTCATGCGGGTATTAAGCAGCCTAAAAAAAGATTAATGCTTGGCCGAACTACACATATGTATGATTGTAAATACGTAACAATTATAAGGATTTACATGTGAGTAATAAATCGATCTAAAGATAGATTTTATTATTTGACATGCATTATTGTTAGTATTTGATCATTACAACAAGAGTACCACTAGCCGTTAATATTACTATCCAAAGACTTGATATTAATGTTGCATTGGTTATCTTAAGATGAGATTTGCCATTATTTGAATTTATTGATATTTGGTATTAATTGTTTATATGAGCATATTATTTATATATTGCTTTTATTTTCTTTATAGCAAATGTCTATTTTTGCTGACCTATCGATCCTTAATGACACTAACTTCAAGGACTGGAAGAAGAACATTCTTATTGTTCTTGGCTGCATGGATTTGGACCTTGCACTAAGGATTGAACAACCCACTCCTCCTACAGCATCCAGTACCTCTGATGAGAGGAACAGATATGAGAAGTGGGATCGCTCTAATCACATGAGTCTTATGATCATCAAGCACGACATATCTGAAGCTTTTAGGGGTGCAGTATCCGAAGAGATTATCAGTGCCAAGGATTTTCTTGCTGAGATTGAGAAATGCTTTGCCAAATGTGATAAGATGAAAATAAGCACAAACTTGAAAAGCTTGATTTCCATGAAGTATAAGGGCAAAGGAAACATAAGGGAGTATATTATAAAAATGTCTCATCTTACTTCAAAGCTTAAGGCACTAAAACTTGAAATGTCAGAGGACTTGCTTATGCATCTGGTACTGATCTCTCTACCTAATCAGTTCAGTCAATTTAAGATCAGTTACAACTACCAAAAGGAGAAATAGACTCTTAATGAGCTCATTTCATATTGTGTACAAAAGAAAGAGAGATTGAAGCAAGAGAAGACTGAGGATTACCTTATTTCTCTGAATGTCTTTGTAGTAATCGTCCTATAAGGCATTATTCATTAAATCAGTTTCATCTTTCAATATCTATAATCATAATCATTCAATCAACCTAGACTCATACTCATACTTATTCCCCTATGACCTAATAACCTAGGGCTCTGATACCAAAACTTATCAGCTCCCCTCTCTCTCTAGGGCCACCGATAGCACACCTGCACACCTGTGATAATCGAATAGAGTTCTACTAGTTTTTATGTAGCGCTCCATAAAGAGCTAGAGAACTTCAATAAATTATCATAAGTGGCAGATACCCGAAAACACATCCTGTTAAAAACTTTTATTATCAGCTCAATTATATATGCACATCACTCAAATCAACACTAAGCATCAACCTGCTCAGATAATATTTTTCATGATATCCTCAGACAGTTTACAAGATCACATTCACAATCAACATCAAAATCATAAGTACATACACCATGCTCATAATTTTCTCCAAAATATAAGTCTTGTATTCATATCCAAATAAGTTTGATACATCACCACATCTCACTGTACATATATACATATACATATACATGAATATCACCCCACACTAGCTCAATATACAACCCTTGCATCCAAGCAAGCTTCACCAACTAAGGGTCCGGTCCCGCTTATCCTTTGATCCCGGCAGAGATATTCACTGATTTGAAAGTAAATATCAATCATAGAAGGATGAGACCTAAGTCTCAGTGATTGGATAGCCATCTAACCATGAAGAAATAGAGAACCATAACATCACATTTTCAACCGTATGTTGATACAATATAGCTTGAATAAATCAAAGTATATTTTTAACATAATATCATATAAAGTAAAATGTAGCTTATTCTTCAAATAATATACCAATATTGAAATACTCTATAATAAATTTTCACTGAAAGATAACTTATTAAGATAAAAATTCATGCATTACAATATGAAGATATGCATTCTTTACCTACAGCCCGGACTTTATTTATTAAATTCCTAGATTTTCACTAAAATTTGCCTGCCCACTGGCATCTCATGTAAACTTTTCCTCTGGGATAATTACTTGGCCCACTAGCCCTTTTTAAATCACAATATATGCTTTTAAATCTCATGATACTAGGCTGTGTGTATAATGCCTCTGAGGTACCACCCTATAGTCGCCCTCCTGCAGGTGTACTCTCATCGGATGTGTGACTAGCAACAGAATCCCTGCACAAATAGCACCCTTACCTGTGCAGTTCACCCGGCAAAGTGCTTTGTTCCTTAACCCTAAAACCTCATGTTTTTTCTCTGCCCTCACGGGCTATATATATAGAAACCAGCTCCACTGAGCTATGATTCATTTTCCTATGGGCTGCTTACAATATGCCTCACTGGCCTGGTCAAGTGTGCACTCACCCCTAATTTTGGGGTTCATCGTACGATCGAATCGCAAAGAGGTGCCGGCCAATAGTAGTGTACAATGCTCATGCTACAGTACAGTCTAAAGGGTGATCAGCCCCACAGCTGCCTGATGCTCAGTATGATACATACATCAAATATGTCATTTGTAAAGCTTTATCATACAAATATGCCATCTATACATCAATAATTCTCTCATCGAAACTCATGCTTATTTCTTTGTGCTTAAGACTCATGCTCAAAACTCATGCATCAGAATATCATATACTAGGTTCTCATTTCTCAGATTTAAAACGTACATAATACTCTACTAAACATAAAATACCACAACTAGGTATTAATCTCATTATACTAGCTCAAATTAACTTTTCATTGTTAGATGAGAAATCCACTCACCTTAGCAGGTTACTCTTTCAACTGGTACTCAACTCCGATATTTTGGCTTCCTAGAATAACCCTCTTGACCTACGTCAACATACAAATACGATAGCTATTAGGGTTACATGCACACAAGGTTTTTCCACGAAACCATGCATGCATACAAGATCTAGCCTCTAATATCTCATTATTTTCTTTCATCCTTTCTCTACTAAAGATTACTTCCATTATTACCTCAAAAAAAAAGAATCTAAGAAAATCTAAAGTTATGCAAGATCTAGGGAAGCTATAGCTTACCTGGAGCTAAACACAAACCCCAAGCTTTTCTTTCCCTTCCTCTTTCTTTCTTCTTTTTCTTCTTCCTCTTCCTCTCTTTTCTTTCTTTCTTTCTCTCTTTCTTTTCTCCGGCTGAACCCACATTTCCTTTTTCCTCTAGTGACTTGGGGACCAAGTCATGGATAACTTAAAGGCTAAGGCATGCCAAATTCTCATTTTGCCCTCAAATACTCTTAACACATGCTTTTTGAAAAACACGTGGCTCACTCATAACCATAATATTTTGCCCATAGATTTTTTTTTTCAAATTGCACTTAGCACAATTAGCAATTTACATCGAAGCCTTTTTCCATTTTGTCCCTAACATAGCTTTTTTTAATTAATTTATAGCTTAAATTATTATTATTTATTTAAATTGATACTTTTATGTAATATTTCTAAGAAAAGACCCTACTAACTTGAAGAGCTTGATTTTAGAAATCTAACGGTTCAAACGACATTCAAATCGGATTTAAAATGAAATAAATATGAAAATTTCAAGATTTAACCTAAGAAATATGCTGTTTTAGAGTCGGCTCTAACAGATTTAGAGTCGTCTCCCGTAAAAATTAGAGTTAGCTCCTGCAGAGATTAGAGTTGGCTCTAATATGAGGCAGAAATGCTAACTTTCTGATTTTCAATAGAATCGACTCCTCCTTCTGCAAGAGCCGACTCTAAAGCATACAGGAAGTTCAAAACCGTGCCAGAGTCGACTCCACACTAATTAGAATCGACTCTAATTACTAAAAACATCATATAATGGTAAAATTCAAACCAAACTTGATTTTTCTTATGATTTAAGCCTATTAAAACTTAAATCTCTCAATTTCTTAAATCAAACTCATTAGTACTCAAAAATATACTCATTTACTCTATAAATTTCTCCTTTTTATATTTATCAAATGGCCAATACACCCACACTTCATTGAGACCATTCGACTTTTATTTCAAATAAAAATGCCATTAATATTACCAATAAATTACAAGATTTTCAGGATGTTACAATGGCAAGTCGGTAGATGTGAAAATGATTGGGCATTTTAGATTGCTATTAAGTTCTGATTATTATTTAGATTTGAAAGATACTTTTGTAGTACGGTCATTTAGACGGAATTTGGTTTCTATTTCAGCTTTGAATAAATTAGGATATTACTATTCATTTGAAAATAGTTAGTTTAGTCTTTCTTTAAATTCAAATGTTATTGGAACTAGTTCTTTTATGATATATGACAATTTTATTTGCTTGATACTGTTGTTTCTTATAATGAAACCCTTAATGCGGAATCACGAGGTACTAAGCATAAAATTTGCAATAAAAATTTAGGAATATTATGGTATAAGCGATTAGGTCACATCTCTAAAAATAGAGTTGAATGACTTGTGTTAGATAGAATTTTGGATTCCTTCAATTTTACAGCCTTTAATATATGTGTTGATTGCATTAAAGGCAAATAGACCAAAAACAAATAAATTGGGTGCATATAGAACTATGGAAGACTTAGAGTTGATACATATGAACATTTGTGGACCATTTTCTATACCTTTTTGGAATGATCAACAATATTTTGTATCATTCATAGATGATTATTCTAAAAGTGAATAGCTATTTTGTTGGATATTTTGAGCGATTCAGAGGTTTCAAGTTTTATGATTCCTGTTGGGGGGTAAAATCGTTATTGCATCAATAATCGTGCGAGGCGGCTAAGGCCGACCTCCTCCCTTCGTCTTTTCCGGGCTTCTATAGCTCGGCTCCTCCGGGCTTCCGTAGCTCGGCCTCCCCGGGCTTCCGTAGCTCGGCCCCTTCGGGCTCCCGTAGCTCGGCCCCTCCGGGCTCCCGTAGCTCGGCCCCTCCGGGCTCCCGTAGCTCGGCCCCTCCGGGCTTCCCTAGCTCGGCCTCTCCGGGCTTTCGTAGCTCGGCCTCTCCGGGCTTCCGTAGCTCGGCCCCTCCGGGCTTTCCTAGCTCGGCCTCTCCGGGCTTCCCTAGCTCGGCCTCTCGGGCTTCCGTAGCTCGGCCTCTCCGGGCTTCCGTACTCGGCCCCTCCGGGCTTTCGTAGCTCGTTTCCCTCCGAATTGCCATGGCCCGACTTCATTAAGCAACCATAATCCAATACCCACCTCCGCGGAACCTGACGCGGGAGAGCCCAGGCTTACCATAACGCATCCTAGATAAGGAATCATGTCGAAACGTGGCCTAGACCTATCATAACGCCCCAGGTCTACTCAGCCAGATCTCAGACATCAAGGAGCTCTCCCTGCCGTCGATCCCCTAACAAACAGGATATGGATTCCAACGGCCCCACAACGGCCTGATTCTATCCACCTCCGTATCCTAACAACCTCTGAACCTTCCAGAAGGCGCTCAAGACCAGGTGACAGTCTATAAATACCACGCTGGCAGATTCCCTCAGGTACGCACTCTTGGACGCACGCTCAACGCGCACTCTCACTCTCCTGCCCTCAGCCGGCAGCTCGTCGGTGCTCTGCCCTTTTTGAGCTCCCGATTGGCCGCCCCTGGAGAGGCCTCCCGGAGAGATCCACCTCCCCATTCATCTGGTTGATCGCCGATTTCTTCTCCACTGACTTGAGCGTCGGAGGGTCTTCCGCGGAGGCCACCCCCAACGCCTCTCGCGTGAGGACTTTTGTGCAGGTCCGCCCCCTCTTGTTTGGAGATCGACCGCGCCCGAGTCGGAGGACGGATCCCGGCGGCAACAGATTGGCGCTAGAGGAAGGGCCTCAAGTCCCATTAAAACTTGAAAAGAGGAGATAAGGATCTAAATCCGGAGTAGAACCTCTCTAATGGCCAACCGGAAGAAGAGCAACCTCAGAAGCTCAAGATCAGGTCGCTTCCCAGAGGCCTGATCCGACGAGCGGTGTAGCGCCGCAACCACCACCAGTCGAAACCCGTCACCGCCTGCCATCCCGGTGACCCAGGACCAGTTTGCTTCGCTGGTCCAACAAGTTTAAACCTACCCATCTGGTTCAGGAGCGCCTTCACAGCTCCTCCTGCTTCGCACTTTCACAAGGAAGCGCGGTTCCTTCTTCACCGGTGACCTCCTCCTCCAGTCCGCAAATCCGCGGACCCCCCACACCGACCTAGAGGGGACAAGCCGATCCCGCGAGGCGGTCACAACGGAGATCCTCCCAGATCTCGGCGAGCCCGGTCTCTCTCACCGGTGACTTCCCACCATGATTCGACGCCGTCTCTGCGATCTCTCGCCCAGCTCCCCCTCTGGCTGGCAAAGAGGAGATCCGTCGTCAGATCCAGGAAATGCGTCAGGAGCTGGACGCCGCCAAGCAGGCCCATCCTCCCCAGCCCAAGGCGGAGCAGGGCATCCCTTTCTCTAAGAGGATCATGGAGGAAGTGATTCCCTCCCACGTCAAGTTACCAGCCGTCGAGCCTACCACGGCTCTTCTGACCCGGACGACCATCTTAGCAGCTTCCGGTCAATAATGATGTTCCACGGAGCATCTGATGCGGTCCTCTGCCGCGCCTTCCCCTCCACCCTCAGAGGATCCGCCCGAACCTGGTTCAATGCTTTGAAGCCGGGTTCTATCGATTCATTTGACGAGCTGAGCTGCCTTTTATTGGTCAGTTCGTCAGCAGCCGCCGCCACCGACGAAGATCTGACTCCCTCTCCGAAGTCAAGCAGAGAGAGGGGGAGTCCTTGAGGAATTACCTTGGCCGTTTCAATAAGGCCATGTTGGAGGTGGACCACCTTAATCATGAGGTGGCCATGTCTGCCTGGCGGGGGAGTTTCGAAGGAGAGCGACTTCTATCTAGCAATGGAGGTCAGCTACCCCCCAGCCTATCTGATATGATGGCCCTGGCGGACAAGTACGCTAGGGTCGAGGAATCGCGGAGAATTGCCCGCGCTGAGCAGGCAAAGAAGAAGGAGCCCAAAGTCCCCGACAGGCACCGTCCCCCCCGGCGACCAAGTCCACCTCGCCGCCAGAGAGTCCCTCCGCTGCCGCCAAGGAATCGCTCCCGGAGCCCTCCCAGGCGATTCAACCACTACACTCCATTGACCATGCCCCGGGCGCAAATCCTCATGGAGATAGAGCGCCAGCTCCCCGGCCAATACCTCTCCGAGGGAACCCGACCCGAAGAGATCCTACCAAGTACTGCCGTTACCACCGGGAGCACGGCCACGACACTGAAGAGTGCTGGCAGCTGAAAAACGAAATCGAGAGACTGATCCAGCGGGGGCGACTGAATCATTTCAGAGGGCACCCGAGCCACAACAACAAGGGGGTGACCGCCAGCCCGAACTTCAACAACCTCCTCCTCCACCGAATCCGCCCGTGATCGGCCGCATTAACATGATTGAGGAGGCCGGCGATCCAGCCCAGGGGCGACAGTGAAGGGTCGGCGCCAAAGAAGGCACGGACGGGCGAGCTCTCCTTCTCTGATGATGATCTTCTATGGATACAGCTCCCCCACGATGATGCACTAGTTGTATCCCTTAATTTGAATAACTATGATGTAAGCCGAATCCTAGTTGATAGTGGAAGTCGGTAAATGTTTTGTACCTCGGTGTGTTTGCCAGGATGAAATTACTCATAGAAATCTTCGAGCCATGGATTCCACCTTGATGGGATTCACGGGCGACGTCGTCGTCCGGAAGGGGTCGTCACCCTGACGGTCCGCACGGGAACCTGGCCCCTTGTGACTATTGTCAGACAGATTTCCTAGTGACCGACCTCAGATCCCCATACAACGCAATATTCGGCAGGCCCGGTCTAATGTCCCTCAAGGCAGTTGTCTCCATCCCGCATCTATCCATGAAGTTCCCCACCGAGCGAGTGGAGTTGTTCGGGGAAGTCAAGCCATGGCTCGGCAGTGCTTTGTCACAAGCCTTCAGTCTAGAATGCCAGAGGTTGATGGGCTGGATGCTCGCGAGGACTTCGCCGAACAAAGGGGAGAACCGGCAGAGGAATTGGAGGAGGTACCGCTGGATGAGGCTCGTCCCGACCGAACCATAAGATCGGGTCGCTGCTCAAAGGAGAGCCTCGGCACAGATTGATCAGGTTCCTCCGAGTAATGCTGACATCTTCGCCTGGTCGCCTCGACATGCCAGGGATCAGCCCCGAGGTTCTCGTCCATCATCTCAATGTGACGAGATGCACAGGCCCGTCAAGCAAAAAAGAGGAGCTTCGCCCCAGAGCGACAAAAGGCCATTGAGGAAGAGGTAGACAAACTCATCAAGGCTAATTTTATCGGGAGGTAAATTATCCGAGCTGGCTATCAAACGTCGTCATGGTGAAGAAGTCGAACGGCAAATGGAGAATCTGCATCGACTTCACCGACCTCAACAAAGCCTGCCCGAAGGACAGCTTCCCCCTCCCTCGGATTGACCAGCTCGTGGACGCCACCTCAGGCCACCAGATGCTGTCATTCATGGATGCCTATTCCGCTACAATCAGATCCGAATGGCCCCTGAAGATGAAGAAAAGACCGCCTTCATAACCGACCGAGGTACTTACTGTTACCGCGTTATGCCCTTTGGTCTTAAAAATGCAGGTGCCACCTACCAGAGGCTGGTCAACAAAGTGTTCAAGGAGCAGATCGGCCGGAATATGGAGGTGTACGTGGACGACATGCTGGTCAAAAGCAAGGAGGCGTCACAGCATGTCGACGATCTCACAGAGAGCTTCGCCACGCTGCGCAAGTACGGGATGAGACTCAACCCAACCAAATGTGCCTTCGGTGTTAACTCGGAGAAGTTTCTCGGCTTCATGGTCTCCCAGCGAGGTATCGAAGCCAACCCCCAGAAGATTCAAGCTCTCCAACAAATGGCACCCCCGGCATCTATCAAAGAGGTCCAACGCCTAACCGGGAGGATAGCGGCCCTAAACCGCTTCGTGGCGCGGTCGGCCGAGAGATGCCTCCCCTTCTTCAAAACTCTCCGATCGGCCAAAACTTTCAGTGGACTCCCGAATGCCAAAGGTCATTTCAGGATCTCAAGAAGTACCTTGGCTCGCCCCCACTCCTTAGTAGTCCAGCCCCAGGAGAGACCCTATTCTTGTACCTGGCTGTTTCGGAAGGTGCGATTTGCTCGGTGCTGATCAAAGAAGAAGGCAAAGTCCAAAAGCCGATCTACTATGTCAGCAGGCTACTCCGCGATGCGGAGACAAGGTACAGCAGAATTGAAAAGATGGTGTTGGCTTTAATCACCTCAGTTCGAAAGCTGCGGCCATACTTCCAAGCACATTCCGTGACGGTTCTAACCGACCAACCCATCAAGGCGGTGGTCCACCGTTCCGAGACATCGGGGAGAATGACCAAATGGGCCGTCGAGCTAAGTGAGCATGACATACATTTTCAGCCTCGTCCAGCCATCAAGGCCCAGGTGCTAGCCGACTTCCTCCTCGAGTGTACCATCCCGGAGGACGGTTCTACCCCAGACTCTCCCGAAGAACCAAAAGCTGAAGCCGGTGGCTCCTCCATGTCGATGGGTCATCTAATGCCCATCGCTCCGGTGCGGGTCTAGTTCTCACCAGTCCAGAGGGAATCACCTTTGAATATGGCGTCCGATTCTCCTTCCGGCCTCCAACAATGAAGCCGAGTATGAAGCCCTGTTAGCCGGCCTCCGCATCGCCCACAACCTGAAGGTGGAGAAGCTCAATGCCTTCACCGACTCTCAGCTAGTAGCCGGCCATGTACGGGGAGAGTTCGAAGCCCGGGAGCCGAACATGATTCGATATCTTCAGGAGGTACGGAGCCTGCTTCCCCACTTTGCCAAGTTTGAAATCATTCAGATTCCCAGATCCGAGAATGCCCATGCCGACCTACTCTCTCGATTGGTAACCGCGGAGTCAATGGATGCTGAGCAGAAGTTCCACCTGGAGACTTTGGAAAAGCCCAGCATCGCGGAAGCCGATCGAATAATGCAAGTTGAGGCCGAACCATCTTGGTTCGACCCTATCCTCAAATATCTCAGAGAAGGGTCGCTTCCGTCCGACCGAAGGGAGGCTAGAAAGCTGAGGTTGCAGGCCACCCACTACATACTGATTGACAACCTGCTTTACAAACGGTCTTTTTCTATGCCGCTGCTCAGATGCCTTCGCTCGTCCGAGGCAGATTATGCCCTGCGCGAAGTGCACGAAGGGATTTGCGGCAACCATTTGGGAAGCCGGTCCCTATGCCATAAGGTGCTGCGACAAGGCTACTACTGGCCGACCATGCAAAAGGACACGGACGACCTAGTCCGAGCCTGCGACCCCTGCCAAAGGCACTCAAGCATCCAAAGGCTCCCTTCAGCCGAGCTAGTTTCCATATCCTCTGCTTGGCCCTTTGCCAAATGGGGGATGGACATCCTCGGCCCATTCCCGCTTGCCACAGGACAGCGGAAATTTCTATTCGTCGCCATCGACTACTTCACCAAATGGGTCGAAGCGGAAGCAGTTGCGCAAATTACCGAGGCACGGGCCAGAGATTTTGTGTGGAGGTCCATCATCTGCCGATTCGGCCTCCCGCATACTATAATCACCGACAACGGTAAGCAGTTTGACAACTCTAAATTTTGCCAGTTCTGTGAGGAGCATGGAATCCGTCACCACCTCACTTCGGTCGGGCACCCACAAGCCAACGGAGCGGCCGAAGTGACCAACAGGACCCTCCTTTAGGGAATCAAAGCTCGCCTCTCCAGAGCCCAAGGCAGGTGGGCGGAGGAGCTGCACCATGTCTTATGGGCCTATCGCACAACCCCAAGAATCCCGACAGGCGAAACCCCATTCCGAATGGCTTTCGGTACAGAGGCCGTTATCCCTGTGGAAGTTGGCCTCCCATCGTTGCGGGTGGAAAGCTACTCAGAGGAAGCTGGCAACGAACAGCTCGCACCAACCTCGACTTGGTAGAGAAGATCAGAGAGAAGGCCCGGATCAGAACAGCTGCTTATCAACAAAGGGTAGCCCGTTATCACGCCTCCAGAGTCAAAGGGAAAGCCTTCCTGCCCGGCGACCTTGTCCTCCGAAAGGCCTCTGTTTCCAAACCGCTGGAACAAGGAAAGCTAGCGCCGAACTGGGAGGGCCCGTACCAAGTAGCAGAGATCATCGGACCGGGAACCTACAAGCTACAGATTTGGATGGGAAATCCATTCCCCGGACGTGGAATTCGGACAATCTTCGAAAATATTATCAATAGGGTACGTCCTCTCCGAGTTATTTTCATACGCCTCATTACATCTTCCTGTCAGCACATTTTTCAATGCAAATCATTATACACTACATTGCTAAAAGTTGCAAAAAGAAATAGATGCTGCTTACCCATCCTCGGCACGACCGAGCTACTTGTCTGGACAGGAATTCTCCAAACCTTGGCAGGGCCAAGTAAATATTCTCCGAACCTCGGCTGGGCCAAGCAACAAATTCTCTGAACCTTGGCAGGGCCAAGTAAAATATTCTCCGAACCTCGGCTGGGCTGAGCAACAAATTCTCCGAACCTTGGCAGGGCCAAGTAAAATATTCTCCAAACCTCGGCTGGGCCGAGCAACAATTTCTCCGAACCTTGGCAGGGCCAAGTAAAATATTCTCCGAACCTCGGCTGGGCCGAGCAACAAATTCTCCGAACCTTGGCAGGGCCAAGTAAAATATTCTCCGAACCTCGGCTGGGCCGAGCAACAATTTCTTCGAACCTTGGCAGGGCCAAGTAAAATATTCTTCGAACCTCGGCTGGGCCGAGCGACAATTTCTCCAAACCTTGGCAGGGCCAAGTAAAATATTCTCCGAACCTCGGCTAGGCCGAGCAACAATTTCTTCGAACCTTGGCAGGGCCAAGTAAAATATTCTCCGAACCTCGGCTGGGCCGAGCAACAATTTCTCCGAACCTTGGCAGGGCCAAGTAAAATATTCTCCGAACCTCGGCTGGGCCGAGCGACAATTTCTCCGAACCTTGGCAGGGCCAAGTAAAATATTCTCCGAACCTCGGCTGGGCCGAGCAACAAATTCTCCGAACCTTGGCAGGGCCAAGTAAAACATTCTCCGAACCTCGGCTGGGCCGAGCAACAAATTCTCCGAACCTTGGCAGGGCCAAGTAAAATATTCTCCGAACCTCGGCTGGGCCGAGCAACAATTTCTCCGAACCTTGGTAGGGCCTAGTAAAACATTCTCCGAACCTCGACTGGGCCGAGCAACAAATTCTCCGAACCTTGGCAGGGCCAAGTAAAATATTCTCCGAACCTCGGCTGGGCCGAGCAACAAATTCTCCGAACCTTGGCAGGGCCAAGTAAAATATTCTCCGAACCTCGGCTGGGCCGAGCAACAATTTCTCCGAACCTTGGTAGGGCCAAGTAAAATATTCTCCGAACCTCGGCTGGGCCGAGCAACAATTTCTCCGAACCTTGGCAGGGCCAAGTAAAACATTCTCCGAACCTCGGCTGGGCCGAGCAACAGATTCTCCGAACCTTGGCAGGGCCAAGTAAAACATCCTCCAAAGTCCAAACCTTGGCTGGGCCGAGCGATAAATTCTCCGAACCTTGGCAGGGCCAAGTAAAACGTTCTCCGAACCTCAGCAAAGCTGGGTAAAAATTCTTCAGGTTAAGACACTGGCTGAAAGCCAAAGTGCATAGGCCCCGATTAAGGCCCAGGGACTTCCAAATAGTCCCCGAAATTTCCGCCGGTTTAAAGCGAAGCACGCTGAGCAAAAAACCGTTGACACACGAAAGGAAGGGCCCATTAAGCCCCGCGTAATCGGCCAAAAGCCCCGAGCAGAGCCAGGGGATTCCCCTCTGCTACTAAAGATCTTTGGGTAACGCCCCTATAACCCGTCGATCAAAGCGTCTATATCAATGCATAAACCAATGGAGCCACGCCAACTCCCTAATTATTACGCAGATAGTATGATCAAGGCTAAAACTCTTGAAAAAGAAGAGGTTTACCCAAAACAAATCCATTTTTCATTCATCAGAAAAAAGGATTACAAAAAGACAGAAAAAACATAAACAAGAGAAAGTGACAGAGGCCCGAATCAAAGTTCAGAGTCGCTCCCCGAAGCCAACAGGTCTTCCAACGCTCCGTGAGGTCAGCCACCTGTTGGCGAAGCGATTCAACCTCCTCCCTCTGCCGGTCTATCACCCGGCGCAGGGCCTCTGCCTCCTTGGTCGACACGTCCATGTATTCCTCGACGACCCTTACGAGCTGCTGATTGCTCGCGAGGGTCGACGCCAGAACCAGCCCGTCGACAGTGATAGTGGTGCACCCCCTCTCCGAATACAGCAAACTATTGAGGGATGCACGCAACTCCTCCGAAGATCGCCCTTGAGAGGCCATGGTCTGACACTATTTCACGACTTGAGCCAAGGGATGACTAAGACCACACCCTTCGGTCATATTTATACTCATCAGGCGGGTATCTCAGTCGGTCACGCCGTAGCTACCGACCTATGAGAACTTGCCACGTGTCATCACTTTAATGGCTGCAGAATTCGAGATACCACACCCCATCCCGAGTGAGATCGGTAAGCGTGGACTGATTGATCGAGAATCCCCCCGAACAGACTACCTTCCAATCTGCCGCCCCCCGTAATAAATGCTCACGGCACTTCCCCAAGCTCCTTTTTTGGGAAGAGCAGAGGGAAGAGATCCGGCATCTGGCCAATGACTTGTCCCCTCGGGAAGGGTTACGTCATACCGCTCATTCCGCCCAGGAGCCCCCTCACAAAATGCCATAGAGACCTTACACTATTGCTCACAGCGGCAGCTAAGCCATTTCTCCGAGCCCTGAATCTCCGAACCTTGGCAGGGCCGAGTAAAATTTCTCCGAACCTCGGCTGGGCCGAGCTGCAAGTTCTCCAAACCTCGGTTGGGCCGAGCTGCAAGTTCTCCAAACCTCGGCTGAGCCGAGCAACAAATTCTCCGAACCTTGGCAGGGCCAAGTAAAACATTCTCCGAACCTCGGCTGGGCCGAGCAACAATTTCTCCGAACCTTGGCAGGGCCAAGTAAAATATTCTCCGAACCTTGGCAGGGCCAAGTATAGCATTCTCCGAACCTCGGCAGGGCCGAGCAACAGTTTCTTCGAACCTTGGCAGGGCCAAGTGAAACATTCTCCGAACCTCGGCTGGGTCGAGCTACAAGTTCTCCGAACCTTGGTAAAGCCAAGCACGGATTTTCTGAACTTCGGCAAAGCTGACCTGCAAGGATGCGAGCTCCAATAAGAACGAAGCACAAAATACTAAACTTCGGACCGAAGTAAGGAGCGTATTTCGCCGAACGATCCCTAGACTGTCGCTTGCGAACCTCAATTAGTTCGGATAGCACGGGATCCTCGTCTAAGGACGAGCAAAATGCCTTCGTACCCCACGAAGAACAACAGCAGCAAACTCGGCACAGAAAAGATAGAGATTGAGAAATAAAACGAAACTCTCTTTATTGCCGATCAAAAGCGGTTATAAATACCTTAGTGATGTTACAAGAGCATTGAAATGCATAAAATAAAGACAAGTACAAAACTCGGGCAACTGCTCCAAAGCAGACCTGAGCGACCGTGGTGCTCCGACATCCGACCTCCGAACCAGTTAAGCCGCATCCGGTCAGCTCGAACTGATAATAGCCGGGTGACATGGACCAATCGTTGCGGCCAGCTTCAGTAAATAATGATATCTCGGTGACCCAACCGAGATATTTGAGTGGCCATCGCAGACCACCCATCCGAGGGACCCCCCGGTGAGCAGATAGGGAGCCAGCGGACCCTGGCGTCGGAACGCTCTCCCAAATCGAGTATGCACCGCCCCCACCTTGCCATGGCTCAAGGACAAGGAGTCGACGGCCGGCACACTTTCACCCCCTCCCCATGTGGTAAAATATTCCCCAGGCAGCCGAGCCCAGGAATCCAAACCAGGGGAGGAGGCAAAATTCACACAACCCATGGGAGGTCCGCGTGCATTTCCTGCCATGCATCTCCGAAGGGAACCACAAAGGTCACACTGAAGAGTTAGTGTGCGCTCTCCGTGTGACCTCTGCGCCCTCTACGTGCGCTCTCCATATGATCTCCGGGACTCATCCCCTAAGGGTGAGCCATTCTTCGGCAGCCCCTTCGTCGCCCCAACTATCCGGAGGCAAAAGGCTTGCAAGAGAAAAGCTCAGTCCTCCCACTCGCAACAACAGAAAAATAAGCATGGTGGAAGCTCTAATGGGAAAGAAACTTTGGGGATGACCAAACATGACCCCCATTTTCCCCTTTTTATAGGCAGAAATGAACCGGGGAAAAGCTACCCAAGCTGAAAGCCCCGAGATTCAAACATCTGGCCCATGCCGCCACGTGATCTCTCAGGATGAAAGCGGCGCCCTACTGCGCGCCGAGCCCACCGCCTGAATTGACGTATACGGAGATCTCCTCCTGATCCCGAATCATGGTCATTAAATGTAGGAGATCGTCCACTAGCACTTCGAAAACTGGCAGGTTCAGGAGATCGTCCTTTGAAAATACATCCTCCAATGGTAAACGGCTGCGTACGCAGCACGTTAAAATGACCTGCATGGGAAAAGAGCATCTCCTGGAAAGCTTTAGCACAACTTTATGTTCTCCATAGTGCCGTACCACCGATTTTGGTAAAACAAAAACCGTTTCGTCTACAGAGCAGCAGGGTGCGGGCAGAATAGTAGAAAGCATGAAGACCTGTTTTGCTCGTCGGCCCTAGCCGACCTATCTTTGCTTGTCGGCCCTAGCCGACCTACTTTGCTCATCGGCCCTAGCCGACCTACTTCGCTCGTTAGCCCTAGCCGACCTACTTCGCTCGTCAGCCCTAGCCGACCTATCTTTGCCCGTCGGCCCTAGCCGACCTATTTTGCTGATCGGCCCTAGCCGACCTATCTTGCTCGTCGGCCCTAGCCGACCTATCTTGCTTATCGGCCCTAGCCGATCTATCTTGCTTGTCGGCCCTATCTGACCTATCTTGATTGTCAGCCCAAGCCGACCTACTTTGCCAATCGGTCTTAACCGTCTGGCTTCGTTTTTGAGTCTTAATTAAGACATGAGCCGAACCGGATCACCTGTCGGTTCGCCGGTCAAGGCAATCGCCCCGCCTTGGGTTAAGCCAATGCACTCCCTCAATCCCGAAACAAAAATGACCAAAAAACATCAGCGAGCCATAAGTTGCTCACGATTGAGGCAAGACGGCCATACAGAAAAAAATTAAATGAAAATAAATTCATCCATTAAGAAACGTCGGCCAGACTTTCAGAAAGCGAAATACAAGGGTAACTTCTAAGGTCCAGGAGCCACGTCAGTTTTGGAGGAGCTCTCAGTTACATCCGCAGAGGTGTGACTAGGTTCACCCTCTCCAATACCTTTGCCCCTCCAGCAGCAGTTTGCGATCGTCCATCGAAAGCTGCGGCTTCGCTGGGACCCGGGGCAGCACCAGGATCAGTATCGGAGACGTCGACATATTCATCCTCCTCTTCTCCTTCGGACTCACCATCATCGGGAGCTTCAGTATCCAGAAAAGAGAGATCCCATTCTGGATGCTCGCTGGATATCTTCTCTTTGCATTCCTCCATTCCAAGTTGGAAGGCGCCAATGCCGATAGCATCCTGCTTCCCCTTGAGTATGGCGAGCTGCATCTTAGCCTCAGCAGCCTGCTTCTCAGCCTCCACAACTTGAGCCCGCAAAATGATGTTTTGCTCCTCAAACTCGCCGGCCCGCGTCTCAAATTCTGAGCTCTTGTTGCGGTTGGACACGAGCTCGCCTTGAAGAGCCCGAATCTCCAACTCCAACCTCGCCATCTGAAAAAGCCAAAGTCAGTCGCATCACAAGAGACCAGTAGAAGAAGCTAAAAAAGGGGGGGGGGGGGGAAATGAGATCGTACCTCCTCCTCTCGTCTGGCCAACCTCTTGGCCAACTCCTCAGCCTCACCCCTGGCTCTTGTCCTGTCAGCCCCGACCAGCTCGACTCTCTCCTGCAGAGTATTGATTCTCAACTGTTTGGCTTCGACCTCCTCCGGGCTTGGGATAACTCGTTGCTCACCCGAGCTATTGTCCCCTGGTGCCATTTAGCGCCCTCCCTCAAGTGAGCAATTTCGCCATCGCGTCGCTTCAGCTTCTCCTCCACTTCGCCAAGCATTCTGGCCTGGCGCTTTCTGTCATCGGCAGCTTCCCTTCCCAGCCGACCCAAGCTTTCACTATGTTCCCGCCGCATCGCCGCCACCTCCGCAGAATGTTTCGACTCGATTCTAGCCAGCTCCAAGCACGCGTTGTCATTCTTCGCCAGGAGTTCCTGCAACTCCTCCACCCTACGCTTTTGCTTGGACACCTCGGCCAGGGCGACCTGGTGTGCCGCCCTTATCCCCTTCAAACTCCTATCACTCATATCCATAAGCTCTTCGAACTTCTCAGACACCTTCAATCGTGATTGGAGCTCGGCATTGTCTCTCCTGGCCTGAATGCTGGCCCCCGTCGCCAAACTCAAACGCCAGCACATCGCCCGAGAAAGCAAAACGCTCTGCGAGACAAAGATGAATAAAAACCCACGATGGGGTCAATCAGGAAACATCCACCGCATGAGAGAAATAACTCACCCGCGAGGCATAGGCCCGAGTCATCCTCATCAGGGTCGTATTGTCGATATCGGGAAGGAGATGGACACTTTCAGCCATGCCTTGCTGACCGAACGCAGCATCGACCAGCTCCAAGTCTGCAAACTTGTCCGCCGAAGGATCTGCACCCGGATGCAAGGCCGACCTCATTAAGGCGGAAAATGCCTCCTCAACACCAGCGCTCGAACTGCTGGGCTGACCATCCCCGCCTGAGGGACCAACCTGGGCGACCTCCGTCTGAGAGGCCCCCAACTTCCCAGCCTCTTCTATCAAGGCCCTGGCTTGGACTTCTTCAGATAATTCGGCTAGCCCAAGCGCCAGCCTCCCCAAAATCTTTTTCGAGGGAGCTCCCAATGTGGGACTCCCACCTGCTGCGTCCCCTCTTCCGACGCACCTTTCCCGGTCACCACCATATGCGTCTCCACCACAGGACCCCCCAAGGCCTCAGCCCGGCCTACCACTTGCGCCTCCCCGGCAGGCTCCGCCGAAGCCTCTATCCCCCGCTTCCTGAACTACCGCGAGCGACCCCGCTTCACTACTACCCGACTCCCCTACAGAAAGGCCAAGAGGGAGCTCTCCCTGAACTCCTCGGCTGCGGCTGTCTCCTCTCCCTCTTCTGTGGAGCCAATAGCGGTCCCGTGGAGACAGAGGGCCCCCAGAAACGACCGCTTCCGCCAGATCCATCATCGTTCCTCTTTCATAGGGGACGCGGTCAGACGAACCAACGGGGCCTCGTCTGAGCTATCCGATATCTCTAACACGGGAGGACAAGGGATCATGGCTTCTCTCCCCAAACCCTCCTTCGCCCCCGGCGCTCCTGTTGTAACCGCTCTAGTATCCGGCGGGCTTCTTGCGGAGGTATGAGCCCTTTTCTTGGGCCTGCCGCTATCCGCGCCGCTGCTCTCCCCTGGGCGCTTTCCTCTCTTCCTCTTGGCAAGGCTCGACAGTGCGACCTCTTGGCTGAAAGAACGAAACACGCACGATCAGATCCAAACACATTCATCAGAAAAACACACAGCAAAAAAGGTAACAGGGAGAACTCACCTTGCAGGTCCTGAGAGCTGAGCCCGGCTGCGAAAAGGGCTCCCTCCGATAACAGGTCATTGGCCGAAAATACTTGCCATTGCGAAGGATGTCCAAATCCCTCTCCTCCCGTGCTGACAACACTGGATGCGTCTCTGCATCCCTAACAAAGTTTCCCCATTTTGAGGGAAGTCGGAACCGATGTTTCCCTCTGCTATAACGAACCGGCTCTTCCACCCCTTGATGGAGGATGGCTTATCCACGATAACGTTGAAGGACCTCCGGGGCCCAATGTATGGCCATTCTGATTTCCTCCCAGGTATCAGATGGTAGCAGGCACGAAAAAGGGGAAGAGTGGCGACAATCTGAATTTGGTGGCACATCGAGATGAATCCGATGATGCTCCGCCAACTGTTTGGGGCCACCATCGCCGGGCAGATGTTGTAGTGGGTCATTATCTCCTTCACCAAGGGATGGAGAGGGAAACGAAAGCCTGCCTTCAAACTGTCTTCATAAATGAAGACCTCGGACTCTAGATCTCGTGAGACCCTATCCCCAGACTTCGGTGCCCGCAGAACGACATCTGGGGGCATGCCATACCATTGGTGAATCATCCCCAAATCCTTAGCTACAATCTCCGAAACCACATCGTCGGGGCTCATCGCCATCTCGATTGAGAAGAACACCAGGCGAAACGACGAGAGTCGAGAAGGATGAAAGGCCAAACTTTTCAAAAATAAGACGAGAGGATGCTGCACACACACACACACACACACACACACACACACACACACACACACACACACACATATATATATATATATATATATATATATATATATATATATATATATATATATATAGTACGTCTATCACCTTGCTTCCCCACTAAGGAAGCCGTCTTGAGAAGACGGGGCATCCCGCCCAAGGCGTTCGGAACCGCCTCGACAAACGCCCGATCGTTCGGGATTCGCGACGTGGTGCATTCCCAACCGTCACTTTTGAGGAGCCTTACCCCCGAAGGCACGATGACCCTGACGCATTAATTAGGGCATCATTGCATGGGCTGTCCAAACCAAAACGTCTCATCCGGAACGCGCCGCTCGGACTTATACTCCCTATGCCCGAACCTACGCTTCGAACTAGGGAGTGGAGGGCATGTGTTGGGAGGTAAAATCGTTATTGCATCAATAACCGTGCGAGGCGGCTAAGGCCGACCTCCTCCCTTTGTCTTTTCCGGGCTTTCATAGCTCGGCTCCTTCGGGCTTCCATAGCTCGGCCTCCCCGGGCTTCCGTAGCTCGGCCCCTCCGGGCTTCCGTAGCTCGGCCTCTCTGGGCTTCCGTAGCTCGACCCTTCGGGCTTCCGTAGCTCGGCCCCTCGGGGCTTCCGTAGCTCGGCCCCTCCGGGCTTTCGTAGCTCAGCCCCTCCGGGCTCCCATAGCTTGGCCCCTCCGGGCTTCCGTAGCTCGGCCGCTCCGGGCTTCCGTAGCTCGGCCTCTCCGGGCTTCCGTAGCTCGGCCCCTCCGGGCTTTCGTAGCTCGTTTTCCTTTGAGTTGCCATGGTCTGGCTTCGTTAAGCGACCCACAATCCAATACCCACCTCCGCGGAACCTGACGCGGAGAGCCCAAGCTTACCATAATGACATCCTAGACAAGGAATCATGTCGAAACGTGGCCTAGGACCTATCATAACTACCCCAGGTCTACTCAGCCAGATCTCAGTCATCAAGAAGCTCTCCTGGCCGTCGATCCCCTAACAAACAGGATATGGATTCCAACGGCCCCACAACGGCCTGATTCTATCCACCTCCGTATCCTAACAACCTTTGAACCTTCCAGAAGGCGCTCAAGACACAGGTGACAGCCTATAACTACCACGCTGGCAGATCCCCTCAGGTACGCACTCTTGGATGCACGCTCAGACGCGCGCTCTCACTCTCCTGCCCTCAGGCCGGCAGCTCATCGGTGATCTCTCCCTTTTTTGAGCTCCCGATTGGTCGCCCCCGGAGAGGCCTCCCGGAGAGATCCACCTCCCCATCATCTGGTTGATCGCCGATTTCTTCTCCACTGACTTGAGTGTCGGAGGGTCTTCCATGAAGGGCCACCCCCAACGCCTCTCGTGCGAGGACTTTTGTGCAGGTCCGCCCCCTCTTGTTTGGAGATCGACCGCGCCCGAGTCGGAGGATGGATCCCGGCGGCAACAATTCCAAATCAAGAATAATTTTTGAGACAAGAACTGTAACGTTCTTTGAGGATATTGAGTTTGAGGAGAGAATAAAGTAAGAGACTTTATTTTTGAGGAGGAATTGGATCCTACTACTCTTATTAAAGAGAAGTTGGTTTCTATTACTATAATTGCTTTTGACAATGAGCAGGTTTCTGTTTCTGTCATTGATCAAGTTGCAATTCCAGAACAATAAAAAATTATTCAACCATCAGAGGTACAAACTTAATAACCTCAAGAATAAGTGCATCAAGAACAAGTGCCTTTGCGGCGATCCACTAGAGAAAGGAAGAATGCTATTTCAGATGACTATATAGTATTTCTTTAGGAACATAAGGAAAATAATGACATGGTAGAAGATGATCCTATCAACTTACTTCAGGCCATACAAGGTTCTAATTCAGAAAAGTGGATTAAAGCAATGAAAGAAGAGTATAAGTCTATGCAAGATAATAAAGTTTGAGAACTTGTCCCATTACTAGAAGGTGTGAAACTCATTGGTTGCAAATAGATTTTTAAGACCAAATGTGATTCAAAGGGTAATATGGAAAGGTATAAAGCTCGTCTTGTAGCTAAAGGCTATACTCAAAAGGAAGGGATTGACTTTAGAGAGACCTTCTCTTCAGTTTTATCGAAGGACTCTTTTAGGACAATCATGGCTCTTTTTTGCACAGTATGATATGGCACTCCATCAAATGGATGTCAAGACATCGTTCTCAATGGAGACATTGATCAGATAATTTATATGGTGCAATCAGAAAACTTTGTGTCAGAAGACCCAAAGAAAATGGTTTGCAAATTGATAAAATCCATTTATGGGTTAAAGCAAATTCTCATCAATGGTACCATAAATTTTATCAAGTTATTTTCTCATTCAATTTTGAGGTGAATGCAGTTGATGATTATGTGTATCACAAGTTCAATGGAAGTAAATATATTTTTTAGTTTTGTATGTGGATGACATTTTACTTGCCACAAATGATATAGGTATGTTGCATGAAACCAAGAGATTTTTATTAAGCAATTTTCAAATGAAAGATCTTGGTGATGCCTCCTTTATATTGAAAATCCAGATACATCGAGATCGTTCTCAGGATATCCTTGGATTATCACAAAGGAGCTATATCGATAAATACTTAAAAGATTTGGTATGCAGGATTACAAATCAGGTGATACCCCTTTGCTAAATAAGACAAATTCAATATTAATCAGTGCCTAAAAGGAAACCTTGAAGTTGAAAAGATGCAGAAGATTCCTTATGCTTCGGTTGTAGGGAATCTAATGTATGCTCAAGTTTGTACACGTCCGGATATTGTGTACATTGTTGGAGTGTTAGGCGGATATTTAAACAATCCAGAAATGAATCATTGCAAAGCAGTCAAAAGGGTTATGAGATATCTGAAAAGAACAAAAGATTACATGTTCACATATAGGAGATCAGATCATTTTGAGATCATTGGGTATTCTGACTCCGACTTTGCATGATGCCAAGATAGTAAAAGATCCACTTTGGGCTATTTATATCTATTAGGTGGTGGGACTATTTCTTGGAGAAGTGCAAAATAAACACTTATAGCTTATTCTATCATGGCAGTAGAATTTATAGCATGTTATAAGGCATCTAATCATCGGATATGGCTCAAAAACTTTGTCACTGGGCTGCGCATATTGGAAGAAATTGAAAGACCGTTAAAATTATTTTGTGACAACAAATCAGCCGTATTATATTCCAACAACAATAGGAGCTCGACAAGTCAAAGCATATTGACATTAAGTTCCTGGTTGTAAAGAAAAAAGTACAGAGTGGTCAGATTTCTATAGAGCATATAGGGACAAACTCATGGTTGCATATCTCCTTACAAAGGATGTGCCGCCCAAGGTCTTTCATGAGCATATTGCTCACATGGACGTTATAGAGCATGACGATGCTTAGATTCAGTGGAAGTTTGTATTGCTTCTATTTTATGCTTTATGTTTGATTTGTACACACTTATGTGATTGGATATTTTCTAATCAGAAATAAAGTATTTTATTCAGTTTAGTACACTCTGTACAATTATGATAAAGTTTTGATCTCACTCAAGTTTAAGAAGGATTAGTTGAAAATAGGCATATTAAGATCGCATTACATGTATTTTTCATGCTACACATCTACATCATGATCCATGTCATTCAGTTGTGTCAACATACGTGACCATTGATGGGTCGAGTTATAATAGATATAACAAAGGCCGCTTTGATCCTATGTTGGTATGGTTGATGGATCGGATTGGTTATAGATACATTTTGATAATGATAATAAAATTGAGTTCATTTGGTTATTTTTGTAAAACATAATTATAAGGTTACACATATAGCCCAGTGAGAGATTGTTAGATTTTTAATCCAACATTGGGCTTATATGTGAAATAATTGTGTTGCAGACTGTCAAATATGGTTAAGCCCAATTAAAAGTGATCAGCTAAGGTTTCAGTGATTTGGGCTTTAATGTATTTGATAAGGTATGACCCTTTAATATGTAGAGACCTAATGGGTTATTTCTATTTTATGATGGATTAAAATAGAATACCAAAAGATAATGATAAAATTATATATATATAGCAGTTATGGTCCCTGGATCGCACGTACGACCTTCTCTAATCCCATTATCAGAAAGAAAAGTCTAGAAAAAATTCTAAAGGGCTCTCTAAGAGTACGTGTTGATCTAGAAGGTCAGGACTCTGGAGAGCAATCAAGCAATATGGATTCAGGTATGCTTCTATTTATGTTTATTAATTCTTGATTATTGAACATGAATAATTCTTGGACTTCATAGTGATGGTTTTCATCAAAGATTCAGATCTAATTTCCAACATTAACTTCTCCTAAGGATTTAGGCTTTAGTCTAAATGAGAACAACGTGAATATAGGATAGTGGATGGGGAATAGCTTGTCTCGCCTTGGGATGAGACCCACATGACATGTATAAATACTAGTTATATGTGTAAATAAATTTTAAAGGATTAAAATATTATAATATAATACGTGTGTGTGTGTATATATGAAATGTGGTTATTTTTTGATGCACAATTTATTTAGAGATAATGGTTTGTCGTTTCGTTAACTTGTAATGATAAAATGCACATTCTATATTAAGCTTGCGAATAGCTATCAAAAGTACTCCTATCTAATCCAATTAAAACAGCAAAAACCATACATTTCAAGTAGCATAAAACATGAATAATTTTGCATTAACCCTAATTGAGATTTTGAAGATATTGTGATGCGATTGGGGTGCTGATAGAGATAAATATAAGCCTATCTTAGGATACATGCTTATCCTTGGAGGTGGTACTGTTATTTGGTGTAGTGAAAAGTAGATTTGCATAACCTTATCCACTATGAAGGATGAGTATGTTGCATATTTAGTAGTAGGCTCAAGCTAGTGAAGCTGTTGAGATTTATTCTAATAGCATAACTATATTAAAATATATAAAGAATTTTAAGTATCATAACAAGATCAAGAACATTGATATATGCTATCACTACATATATGACATGTCATGCAAGAAGATATAATCTTGAATTATATCTCCTTTGCTAGGATGCTGGCTAACCCTATGATTAAGCCTATCACTAGAGATTGTACCAGTCCTATGTTAAGAGTTTAGGATTGTGTACAATTCGAGCGGATTAGCTTGGATATTAGATTGTCTTATGCATTATTTTCTGCACAAAGGAGTGTTGCTAGCTTGGATCGGTCTAATAATAACGCCTGTTGCGATCACACCACTCTGGCGCGAGTCAAGCCCGAAGCATCTGAGTACAAAATTTGCTGTAATAAAACAGGACAAGGTATCCCATTATGCCAAATCCACCGGCCAGGGTTGCGAGCGACAGCAGCAGCAACATAATCAGCCACAGCGTTGGCTTCCCGAAATATGCTGAATCTGAAATGCACTAGTAGACTGAAGAGTGACTAAAATGTCTTTAATCAGAGGATTAAGGCCAGAATAGGAGTCTCCCTCCCGCATAATCCATCTGATAATCGTAAGTGAATCATCCTCAAGAATCAGCCGATGATAGCCCATATTTCGTACAGCATGTGTGATACCAGCCCATGCCGCCTGTAGCTCCGCCATAGGAACCGAAATATCGATAGAGCTATGACCGCCAGCAGCTAGCAACTGCCCATTCGATCCTCTGATGACAAAACCTGATCCAGCAGAACGGTCAGAGACAGAGCCGTCAAAGTTTACTTTGACATAACCTGGAGGGGTCACCCAAGAAAATGAAAACCGTGGTACGGTTCGTTGCCGAAGCAGCAGGGGAGTCCCAGTGGCCAGGTTCGTCAGTGTGAACAGGAAGGTAACAGTGAGTGTACTCCTGAGCATGAGAGAGAGCACGTCGGATGATCGCCTGAGTAGAGACCGTCTCCTCAGCAAGACGATCTATTCCTGGTCAACCAGATATGATAAGCCACGTATGCAGATACCCTGAGAACAAGATCCGTACCGAGAAGGCGTCCGAAGAGCATTCAGGAAGGAAAGCCGGATTGGACCATCCTCCAGCATCCATGGATTAAAATTGATCATCTGCCATATCTGAGATGCACGAGAACATAAAAATAGAACATGGTCAATAGATTCATCCTGCATCCCACATATCGGACAGAGAGGTAATATGGAGAGACCCCGACCAGCCAGAAGAGAATAAGTAGGTAAGCGATCCCACTTGATCTTCCACAAAAATAGCTGAATTCTTGGGTGAACAGGCAATCTCCAATCCTGGCTGTGACGCTTTGATAATGAGCAGGATGAAATGAAAGGGATCACAAATCTACTTTTATTGTAGGCATACAAATGCTTTGACATATAGATGGTGAATAAAAAATATATATATTATCTTCATCTAAGATGAGATTCAAATGAGTCGGATATGTGAGTCTGTAACTTCATATTGAGCCTAATTGAGAGTTGAATGTGAGCACTTGGATAAGGTTCTTTGTGAGCTAATGGATTCGAACAGCTCAATCTAGTAGTTTGTATGGCAATTAAACCAAGATTAGTATGGTATTTAGAGTGACATATCTTGCGAAGTCAAAGGTCTATCATAGCATATATTCTATACTATTCCTTCTCTCTCATTGTGTGAGCCCTAACTTTTATATGCCCTTTGACTTCAATCAATGTCATATAGATAAGATTCAATATTATTATTATTGAGGGATAAAATCGCTGCTGCATTAATAATCATGCAAGGGGTTAGGATCAACTCTGACTCCCACTTGCTGTGCAATACCCGCTAAAGATGAGTCAGTCTCAGTGGATCGGGGCGCCTTAGCCCTCCGACGAGCCAAGGACTCCCATGGTGCGGATCACATCAGCCGAGCTATAACATCTTTCGGCCTCAGCCGAGCTATCCTTGACTCTCGGCCTCAGCCGAGCTATAACATCTCTCTGCCTCAGTCGAGCTATCCTTGACTCTCGGCCTCAGCCGAGCTATCCTTGACTCTTGGCCTCAGCCAAGCTATAACCTCTCTTGGCCTCAGCCGAGCTTTAACATCTCTCGGCCTCAACCGAGCTATCCTTGACTCTCGGCCTCAGCCGAGCTATAACATCTCTCGGCCTCAGCCGAGCTATTCCTATCCTTATGCCCCGGCCAGACTAGGCACCTCTGTAGAATCCGGTGCGGGAGAGTTCAAACAAAAATCATACCCAAGAGTGGCCTAGAGCCCTGGAGCCTACACCGTCTCCGAATCCCAAGACACCAACCAGCTCTCCCAGCCGTCAATCCTCTAACTAACAAGATACAAATCTTACTGATCTCATAACAAACTAGATTCGAATCCTAACGGCGTTTGGACCCACGACCCTCCCAAAAAATCAGGTGATCCTCTATAAATAGAACAGTCTCCCAGCTTCTCAGGTATGCGCACTTGATTACTGGCCTACTCTCCTTCTACTTCTGTTCACCCCTTCCCACCATTAATGCTCTGCTCAGAGCTCTCGAGAGGCCATTCCTGGAGAGACTCTTCAGCGAGAGCCTTCTCCTCATATTTGTTGATCACTGATCCCCACTGACTTGAGCGTCGGAGGGTCTTCTGCGGAGGGCTACCCCCAACGCCTCTCGCGTGAGGACCGTTTTGCAGGTCCGCCCAGGAGGGAGCTCGATCTCGCCCGAGTCAGAGAACAGATTTCAGCAGCAGCAATTATCTTAGCATGTCTTTTAAGATCCTGATTGATGAAATCTTATAAAGCATGTCTAAAAAAGCGATTAAAAAGCGATTGGGTTAAGTTGAACTAATATCAAGATTAAGAAAAGATAGCTTAATATCATACCTTGGCTTTACTTAATATCACACCTTGGCTTTGTGGCTCATAGCCCAAATGATCTATTGTGTGTGATAATTATGAGCACAAGAACCAATATTAAGAGGCTAAGTGGGGTTTTGAAAGGAGTTTAAAAAGGGATCAGAGGCACTTGGTCTGGTGTGGTTAGATAATTTGGAGCATGGATGATATTTTGAGGATTATGTGCTATGTTAATTGGATGGTAACTTTTAAGTATACTTCATGTAGTCACACGCTCCAGTAGATACCTACATAAGAAGTAGAAGTGTTAGAAGTGTTGCAAGGATATATGAGAGTAACAACCATTAATGTTAGACTTAAGGTTGGATTTTGTACTCAACTTAAGACCCATAAGGCATCCATATGGGTTGTAGGTAGATTAGGATAAGATGGTCAGTCCATCTTGTCGAATTCCTACTTTAAATAGGGTTTAAATTAGACTAGGAGTTTGAATCCTACATGGATTTTCTATTACTAATAAAGCTCCTCTTTATATATAAATTCTACAAAAACTTTCTACATACGTTTGAAAGAATTCTTGCTCTCTCTTTTCTCTCTCTCTCTCTCTCTCTAAATTACACTCTAGAGCTACTATCATAGGATCTTGGTTTTGTGGCATGGGCATTAGGGGAGGACTTAAGTAGCCATCTTGGAAGATAGTTTATATTGGGGTCATGCTAAAAGTGTGGAGCCACGTTAAGATAAGCAATATTATTCGGTAAGTAGGTCTAACAATATGCATTGCATAAAGGATGTATTCACCATTCTCCAACTTGAGCAAGAGACCACTAGATGTCAGTGGATGGTACATTTGATGATTGTGATTGTTGTCTAATAATAGTGGAAATGCAAATGCAAACTCAAAAGATGATGCAATTATTAAATGACATGTCTGAAAATCAAAGGAAAATAACTGTAAAATGTTTTGTGGCAAGGTGCATCAATTAGTCCTTATCCAATTCTTCGAATTGTTAGCTTAAACTCCTTAATTGGATCTGGACTCTGGTTCAAATGAGATAAGGTGAGTATGGGATTGTGGATGGAGAATAGGGAAGAGACTCATATGGCATGTGTAAATACTAGATATATCAAAAAACATAGTTGAACAACTTCTTATAATTTATACACCATTCTTCAAATAAATGCACTCTCTTCTTGATCCACTTCACTTATGAAGATACATGGAGAGGAGAGAAAGAGTGTGTAAGATCAAATAGAGGTGCCTTTGTAAAGATTTAATGTATGAAAATTGGGGTACCTTTGTTTTGAATGATGACATGTTAAAGCCAGTTAAGCATGTTAAGAGAGTTGCATGCACTTGTTTTAATCAAATGGTAGTATTGTCCAGCGAGCAGAAGGGCTGTTAGAAATGGGTTTTGAATGTTAGACCCGTGTTTGTGATGCACATGGACAATAGCATAGATAATAAGATCTCATGTCTAATGTAAAAAATATAATTATATTTTTGAACTAAAGTAAAATATATAAGGTGGCCCAGTAGCCTTCTCAGAGTAGTCGGTTTTGTAATGATAGTAGCAATTTATAATGCAATTTATAGTTGATCCAAGTTAAATGGGCTTGGATTTGGTATAAAACAAGCCCCATGCATGAACAAGTCTCGTTAAGGTTTAGACTCCGCACTCATTTAACTCCTTTTGATATAATTAATAATTAGATCAAATCCACATAATTACAACTTGACCCATTCAATTCATTTTATATCATTTAAGATTTATTATAAAACATGTTTAACTTGTTTAGTACTCATTTAGCCCATTTAATTCATTATACTATACATATATTATGTGATTTGAATTAATTACTTAACAAAAAGATTGGATCCACCTCTGAATTTTTGACTTGTTTAATTAGTCAAATTCAATTTAGCAGAATTTTGGCATATCTTATGTTAGAATCAGCTCCTTAGAATCGACTCTCTAAATAGATTATGTGGGTCAAATTGAGTTTCTTGTAATAAAAAATAATGGAGTTTAGATCCAGATTTTCAATCAGTTTAAGTTTGAGTTGGCAAAATTTTGATCCAATCTATATTTGACCTAAGTCACATTTAAACCTATCTAACTAGATTGCGTTACAAACGAACATAATACATGGACATTTAACAGTCTTCCGATCTTAGTTCAAATCGTCATGATTTAAACGGCTATTGAATGCTCCAGTCTATTGATGCAGCACACTGATATCCCCTTATAAGGAGCAAGGCTAAAATTGAAATTAGATATAACAAACTGCATGCGTTTCATGGAGAGCTTCTAAATACATAGCAAAAATTACTCTTCACATCCACATTTAATATATATATATATATATATATCAGTATATAATGACCATTATGCTCTTCATAATTTCTCTTCACATTCGCCACCTTGAACAACCCTCTCCTCGCCCTCATCCGTTTGACCTATCAGAGCCAAACGGAAGTGTCTGTTCGGCCCATCAAGGCCGAAGAAAGGCCTTCTGGCCTTCTGTTCATCCATGTTGGGCCAAACAGAGACCCTGTATTCAGCCCAATATGACCAAACAGATGCTCTGTTAGGCCAAATATAGGGGTAAGGAAAAGCCGTGAGCTAGGACCAAGAAGGCTAGCAGAGAGGAATCGAGGCCGGGGCGACCAAGGAGGGAGACGATGTCGAAGGAGACGGGAAAAGGAGTCGGTGTCAGAGGGCCTAAGCGATCGGAGACGGAGGCCGGGAGGCTAAGAGGAGCCGGGGCTAGAGGAGGGGAAGCAGTGCCGGGGGTCGAAGCGATCGGAGTCGGAATGGAAGCCGAGGGCAAGGAGAGATGGGGTAAGGAAGACAAGAGGAGCCGGGGCTAAGGGAGGAAAGTCGATGCTGGGGACTAAAGCGATCGGAGCTGGGAGGGGAGCCAGGGGCTAAGGGGGTCCGGGGGGAGGCACGCTGCCATCGATGGGTGTCGGCCGAGTGGGGTGAGGAAGAGGGGTGTGGAGAGAGAAAAAAAAAGGTAAAGGAGGGATTTAAGGGTAGTTTAGAAATTTAATTTTTTTTAAAAAAATTAGGGATGTAGAAAGTTTTTGTGTAAATAGAAGCTCCCTTTTCATGATAGGTGAGTATGGGTTGGAATAGATCGATTTTAGAACAAAATCTAGAGCCAATTTAACCAGGACTGATTTTAGTAATTTGAATTCTTATCTTGTAACTAACTCAAAACCGATCGTTTTTGGATCAGTTTTATGATACAACTTTTTTTGTTTTTTAATATATTAGCTTGGAAGTTTTTTACTTTTTCTACTATTGTTAATATGTTAATGACGTTTTTCTTACTTATATAAGTTAAGTGAGAAGCTAAAAGCCATCATAATGATACTCTAAAAACTCACAACATTAATAAATTTTTTTATTTTTTTGATAAATATTTGATGATATATATAGTATTTTCAATAAATCACAACAAAAATTTACAAAAGCAACGAAGTTAACTTGATTTAAGCTTCTACAGGAAGAAAATGTTATATATTTAAAATATATTTAATATATTTAATAATTTAAAATAATTAATTTATTTTTAATAAATATAATCATTTATGCATGAGTGAAAGACTAAAAGATATAATTCTAATAATCAAAACAAGGTCATGAACATAAATTAAAAATTTTAAATATCTATACATACATATATTAAACCAAATCAAATTAATTCCCAACCTATAATAAATATAAATATCAACATTAAATTAAAATCTTTATGAAGTGTAAAAATATCTACTAACCCAACTAATAAATCAATTATAAATAAATATTTATTTACCAAAATGGTAGATAAATTGTAAAATATAAGTTTTTATTTTTTAAAAAAATTATACATCTTTTTAAAAATTTATATTGTGAGAGTTAGAATTAGGTAACAACTTTTGTAACTGAGAAAATTAAAGAATAACCTAAGTCACAACATCTGTAACCAAAACCAATATAACAGGATCACTTATAGGATTATGGATCCTTGTCCAACAATTAAAATTAAATCAAACCAATCCCGTTAAATAAGCTTCATAAGTCTTCAATTGTTATCCTACTTCTTTGCTCACCAATACCTTAATTTATAACTGTTTATTTTCGCTATCTTTTTTATTCTTACTTTTCTTCATTTCCTTCTCTTTACTCATTATTAATGCTAATGAAATCAGATGCCTCCAACATCTTATATAATATTTGAGAAAAAATATTCATGCATTTAGCTAATAAATTTTTTTTTTTCTCTCATCTCATCTCACTTTATATTACTATCGTTAACAAAAAAAATGATAATAAGGAAATAAATTTTAAATTACTTTACAAATATTTTTAGATCCCTCCACCATTTTTATAAATAGAGAAATTTTGTTAAAAAAAATAAATTTGCTACTATTTTAAAACATTAAAAATCATGTTAAGCATGTTTGTCATGAGTTTGCCATGAGCTTTCATACATAATGGTTTTATCTAACTACTTTTCATACTTAATGACTTCATTTTTCTTACACAAGATTTTTATTAATAAAAAAGAATTATAGCATCAACGTGCAGTAAATCAACCAAAAACATAGAAGGTGTTATAATACTACCAATAAAGATGGATATCTATTGGTATTCTAAGGAAAGATTATAATAGTATTAGATGTAGATGTCTATTGGTATTACCCAAATAAATTCTTATTAATTTGATGAATGTAACATCTTTTTTCATATGTCTATTTATAGATGGCATGGAATTGTATTTTAGACACTTAATGGAAGAATAGAATATACAACCCAATACTCTCTTTTTTAGTCTCTTTGTTCTATTATTATTCTTTAATTATATAACACATTGTTAGCACGAGTCTCTACCTCATCATTTTATGTCTGTTAAGAAACTATTATTAAGGTAAATATTATTTATGTTTATGCAAGTTATTTGCATATCTGGTCAATTATTTTCTCTTAACATTTTTTCTATGATTTTAATTTTAACTTATTATTTGGTATATATATATATATATATATATATATATATATATATATATTGCGTTCGATAAATTTGAAATAATTTTTCTATCCAAAAATATCAACGGTTGACCAAAAAAAAGTTGTATACTAATTTACTTTGTGTACTTATTATTATGTCAAATTTAGCAAAACTTAATTTTGTGGCACTAGACATTATAGGCAAAAATTATCTATCATGGATACTTGACGCTGAAATCCATTTAGAGGCTAATGCCCTTAGTGATACAATTAAAGATGGTAACGAGGCATCCAACCAAGATAAAGCAAAAGCAATGATATTTCTGTGATGCCACTTTCACAAGGATTGAAAGCTGAATACCTAATAGGAAAAGATCCCTTTGTCCTTTGAAATAGCCTAAAAGATCATTATGACTATCAAAAGATGGTCATTCTCCCCAAAGCTTATTATGATTGGATGCACTTATGTTTATAATATTATAAGACAGTAAGTGAATATAATTCAGCTATGTTCAGAATCATTTCCCAGTTGAAATTGTGTAAGGAAAAAGTCCCTGATGAGAATATGTTGGAAAAGATTTTTTTTACTTTCATGCTTCCAATTTGCTTCGATAGCAACAATATCGTGAAAAGGGTTTTAAGAAATATTTTAAACTATTTTTTTGCCTTCTTATGGCTGAACAAAATAATAAACTTTTGATGAAAAACCTTAAAGCCTACCCAACTAACTCTACACCATTTTCTGAAGTGAATGCGACTACATATCAATTTTATAAACAAGGATGTGGTCGTGGACGTGGCCATAGATGTGAACGTGGTCGAGGATGTTTTGGTTATATGCTGGTCATGTTAAAACTCCTTCTCATCACATGAAGTGGAAGAAATATGAGAAAAAAATTGAGAAAGGCAAAAGGGACTTAAGTAAAAATTTAGTAAAAAGCTCATGCTATCGTTGTGGAATGAAGAATTATTGGTTGTATACCTGTTACATGCCAAAGCACCTCGTCGAACTTTATTACGAGTCATTGAAAAGGAATAAGAAAAAGATGGAAACAGATTTTATTTCAGAATATAGCCCTTTTGATACTGGATTCGATGATTTCACTCATCTAGATTTTGCTAACTTCTTCGTTCAACCAGAAAAAAAATACTGCTTATCTAATTGATAGCATGAATGTACCAGGATGATTTTATTATTCTCATTAGAAGAATGCTTATGTTATCGAATAATGTCATGCAATAAAATAATATCAATAATGTCTTATTATACATGTGTTGTTTTGAGAAAACTGGTGCAATAATGAATTGTGACTTTTAGTTTTTTTATGCCTTTATATATCTTGTATTTTAATTTATATTTTAATACATGTCATTCTTTTTATGAAGAAAATGAAATTATCTCGAGTTAGATCCTTTGTTGACAACAACAATTTATGCCTCGTAGACAGTGCTACAATGCATACTATATTTAAAGATATGAAATACTTCTCTTACTTAAGAATATAGGCAATAAATGTCAGTACAATTTATGATAGTGCAAAATTGATTGAAGGCTCTAGAAGAACCCATATCATTTTGCTTGAAGGAATAAAATTCATAATTAATGATATCTTATATTCTGAAAAGTCTTAAAAAAATTTAAGTTTTAAAGATATTTACAGAAATGGATATCATATTGAGATAATTAATAAAGGCAATATCAAGTATTTGTGCATTATAAGTATGATCTCAAGCAAGAAATATGTATTAAAAAAATATCTATATTTTTCTCTGATTTATACTATACAAATATAGGCACAGTTGAAGCACATGCTATAGTAAACCAAAAGTTTACTAATCAAGATAATTTTATAATTTGGCATAACCGATTAGGTCATCCCGATTCAATTATGATGGGAAGAATTATAGAGAATTCATATAGATATTCATTGAAGAATCATAAAATATTACGACCCAATGAATTATCATGTGCTGCTTGCTCTCAAGGCAAATTAATTATTAGGCCATCATCGGCTAAAATCAGGACTGAATCTCTTGGATTTCTGGAATGCATACATAGTGATATTTGTGGGCCTATTTACCTACCAAGTGAACTATTTAGATATTGCATGGTTTTAATTGATGCTTCAACTAGATGGTCATATGTATGCTTATTATCGACTCATAACCTGGTATTTGTGAGACTACTAGCTCAATTAATTCGACTACGTGCTCACTTTCTAAATAATCATATTAAGACAATACGCTTTGAAAATGCTGATAAATTCACTTCTCAAGCATTCAATGATTATTGTACTACTATTAAAATTACTATTGAACATCATGCAACATATGTCCATACTAAAAATGGTCTTGCGGAATTGTTTATCAAACGATCTAACTGATTGCAAGACCATTACTTATTAGAGTAAAACTTCATGTATCTATATGGGGACACGCTATTTTACATGCAGCAGCACTTATTCGCATCAGGCCAATGAATTATCATGAGTTCTTTCCATTAAAATTGGTTTACGATCAGTAACCAAATATTTTCCATCTAAGAATTTTTGGATGTGTGGTTTATGTTCCAATTGCTCCACCACAATAAACTAAGAGAGGACCTCAAAGGAGGTTAGGGATATATGTTGGGTATAATCTTTATCTATAATTAAATATCTTGAACCATCTACAGTAGATTTATATACGGCACATTTTGCCGATTGTCATTTTGATGAGTCTGTTTTTTCAATACTAGGGGAAAAAAAAGAAGCTAGTAAAAGAAATTAGTTAGAATGAATTATTATTGTTCCATCTCAATCCTTGTACAAAACAATATGAACATGAAGTTCAAAAGATAAGTCATATGCAAAAACTAGCAAATCAACTGCCAAACGCATTTATTGACCTACAAAGAGTGACAAAGTCACATATACCAGCTGCAAATGCTCCAATCAGAATTATTGTTCCTTAAGGATAACCTATCGTTACTAATGAGATAAAGGGACAAGTAAAGCACGACAGACTAGTTGGTTCCAAAGATAAAAATTCTCACAAAAGAAAAAGAGCAAAGCATCTAGATGACCAAATTGAGGATAATGTGACTCGAGAAAGAATCCCTAATATAATAACAAAAGTAATTGAGACTTCAGATAAGTCTGTTCTAAAAGAGAATAAGGTACCTAAAATCGAAGAAAATAAAGAATCTCTATTAGTTATGTTATGACCGAAGAAAGATGGAACCGATATAAGATAATCATCGACGATAAGTTTGCATATTATGTTGCGTACAATATTAAAAATAAAAATAAAGATCTTGAACCAACGTCTATGGAAAGATGTAGACATCGACAAGATTGGCCAAAATGAAAGGATGTAATTGATTCTAAATTACAATCACTAGAAAAACGTAAAGTTTTTGGATCGGTTGTCCAAACACCTGCTGGTGTAAAACTTGTAGGATATAAATGGGTATTCATGTGAAAGTGAAATAAGAATAATGAAATTGTGAGGTATTGTTGGGGAGATTGTTGAGAATTTGTTGCCCCAATCTTATTGATTTTGATGATTACCAAAACATTGAGTATATTAAACGATGTAATGAGTTTATTTACATGAACAATGAATTTATTTAGAACAATGAATGAGAATGTTAAAGTATAACATTAATCAATTTGAAATGTAACTTCAAGCTCCATGTTTAAGCTTTCAAAAAGAAATTTTATACTTCATATTATAATCAATGAGTTTTTGGAACATTTCTTGAATTGTTTCCTAATGACAAATTTATTATATTCAAGTCAAAAATTTGATTTAAAATGAATCTGGAACGAATTTCAAGTCAATCAGAAAATTCTCTGATTTTTGATACGTTCCGGAGCCGACTCTAGAGTTTCAGAGTCAACTCCACTCAGAATACAGAAATGTCTGTCTGTCTCAAGTCGACCCCTGTGATTTCATGAGTCGACCCCCGATTCTATCGAGCCGACTCCATGACTGTGTGAGTCGACTCCGCTCAGACACCAGAGGTGTTTTTTCTGAGCATTTCGCGAGTCGACCCCCAACTTTTCATGAGTCGACCCCCGACTGTCAGGAGTCGACACTTTATTTTTGATGAGTCAACCCTTTGACTTTCTGAATATTTCTATTTTTGGTATCACGACTTCGAGCCGACTCGCGGAAAGCATGAGTCGACTCCAGCAAATCTGGGCGAGATTTTTCCGATGCCAACTCAGCGTCAATGGTAAGATTTTTATTTAACGGCTATTTTTCTTTATTTCTAACGGCTATATTTTTGCAGAATCTATAAATAGAGAAGCCATTTTCAAATCAAAAGAGAAAAGATAGAGAGATATTCACTTCAAGAGAAAAGAAGAGAAAAATCGGAAAAA